>OZ017738.1:352126796-352424296 GCA_963969285.1 Odontomyia ornata | reverse complement strand
GACCAGGAAGGCATCTGTCTGCTTTTCCACGATGTTGCCTTGGCACGGTGCTGGGGATGTCGATACTCCTAGCCAACGTTCGCCCCACGAAGTTAGCCCTTGCAGTTTGATGGGCCTCCATTTTAGGCTCCTGACACGGTCTGGATCTCCACCACCCTGGACAATAGCTCGGTCTTCTTCCCTTCTTGCAGTCTCTTTGCAGGTGCCCTTTTTCCCCGCAATTCCAGCATCTAGGCGCACCATTCACCTGCAGCTCTCGCTCAATTCCCACGCGCTCACACCTGCAATTATCTGCCACTACCTCGCGAACCCGGGCAGTGGTTCGGGTCACATTTTTGGCTGCCTCAAAATTTAAACTATAAGCCAATGCATCCTTGACTGTTTGCTTTTGAGCTAACCGCACGGCTTGTTGCAATTCCTTGTCCTTTAAGGCGCTGTGGAATGCTTCTGCTGCTACGTCATCTCGATGTTCTGGGTCGTACGCTGGGTAAGCCAAAAGTGCCAGTCGCTCAATGTCTTGTGCTAGCTGCTGCAAGGTTTCGCCAGACTTCTGCATCCGATGCCGTAGCTGTGCCCGGTAAATCTGCTTCAGATGATCGTCCCATAACGCATGTCCAGCGCATTCATTATAGCAGCCGGGTTTGAATGCAGCTCAACGGGGATAGTCTGCAAAAGCTCGGCCGCTGGGCCTCTTAGAGCAAGAATTAATGCAGTTGCTCGTTCCTGCTCATTCCAGTGATTTATCCTAGCGGCTGCTTCAAACTGGATTTTGTAATAGTCCAGACCGTTTGTCCGTCGAATATTGGTGCTTGCACATTTCTAGATGAGCTTTGCGCTGCGGTTATAAGTGGGGCTGGTGAGGCGGTCACTACTGCCTTCGCTGCTTCCAAGTCCTTTTTCACTTTTTCCATCTCATGGTTGATTCTCTCCTCGACCTGGCTGATCTCAAGGTTGATTCTCTCCTCGGCCTGATATACCTTCTCCTCGACGCATTTAATTTGGCTGTTGAGACTACTGAGCTCCGCTTTTATTTCGGTTGACTGTTTTTCCAGCTTCTGTGTGATGTCTGCCTTGATTTCGAACGCTTGTTGGTCTAGCTTCGCTGATTGTTCATTTAACTTCGCTGTTAAATTGGATAACTGTTCATTGAGCTTCACAGTTAAATTGGATGACTGTTCATTGAGCTTCGCAGTTAAATTGGATGACTGTTGTCGCTGCTCTTGCTGCATCAGCATCAACATTTGCATCGGCGCATTTTCTGGTTCCTTTGGTTTTGGTGTTTCGGCTTCACCACCTTCTGTGCCTTTTTCTGCATCTGAGAGCTCACCCAAATCCAGATTCACGCCTTCCGACTCGATCGCATCACGCAAGCGTGCAATCAGTATGGCCTTTGTACCTTGTGTAGCCAGATTTCGTTGTTCCAACTCCTCTTTGAGCTCCGATATGCTCAATTGATTAATTTTAAGATGTAAATTTCCTGGCATTTTTATTGTTTCGGCTATTTTTCCACGTTAATTTTCACAATTGTGCACTTTAAAATTGTTTAAACGTTTTCACTTCCAAATTTCAATTCCACTTCTCGACACCATTGTCGCGTGTTTTCGGTTCGCGGCCAATAATTTTAATGTTCCGGGAAAGTGAAAACGCAATGTCTTTTAATTTAAGTTAAAAGAGTTTATTTAATTACAAAAGTGCACAATAATCGATTTAACACTTTCACTAATTTTAATTTTTACTATTAAAAATATAACACTTGTCCATAAATTTCTTATCGCAATTGTCTTCTAAATCACTTCACTATTACGAAAATCACTTTTCTACTATTCGAATAATATCGCTTCCCACACACAATCGCAGTTCTTATCGCGGTCGAATGAATGATCCCCCCATTCATTCAGCTCGCCTTTATATAGGGTCTCTACCTATTCACCCATTTCTCGTACATTGGCGAATGTTCTACCGAGAGGTACCTGGTAGATTCGAGCAAATTAATGAATGGAGTGACGTCACTTGCAGATGTTGATCATGCTTGTTGGGTTCTCGTGGGTTCGAGTAAATTCATTTGTTGACGTTCTTAACGATTATGAAAACAATTGCGACAGCAGCTCGCAGAATTATTTGTACATGTAATTATTTGTACATGTAACAATATATATATATATATATATATATATATATATATATATATATATATATATATATATATATATATATATATATATACATATATATATCGTTTTCAATCACAAAGTAAAATATTCTCGAATCAATCAAAGAATAGGTACACATAAAAGGAAACGTTCCAACAAGTTCATTGAGCGACGGGACCTCAAGAGAAAAATAGTTTTAAGCGAAGATATTGCAAAAAATTGGTAGTACCTGAAGCAAAATGGTGAATTTGAGTGAGATATCAAGGTTACCTTCTTTGTGTTTATCCTATGCTTGGCATTACAATTTTGACATTTCAAAATGATATGGATTACAAGAACAGACATAACGAATGGCAAAAAACCTCAGAAAAAAAGCGATTAACGTAAATGACATCATAATAAGGATCGGCAACAGTATCCTGTGGGCTCAGAAGTAATTTTCGGAGTTGTCAAGTAAGGAGCATTTCTTCGATAACCTTTTGCGGCACATAAAAAAACTCAAAATTGGATATCGTAAATCTCTTGGTTGGGTTATCTCATCGACAGGTGATAAATACTTTTGAACTATTTTAGCAGTACTTTATATGCCGAAATCGAGAAAACTTCACAGAAAAAAAAGCTTTGGTGTTGTGGCAAACGTAGTTATTTACGAGTATTTGTTTAAATCAACTTAGTTAGGCCGCCCCTCGGAGCCACTATCTCTATTCGCACGTGTGGTCACCTTATTGGTCCCATGGTTATATATGCAAAGGAAGGAGGCCAGGGAAGGGTTGGCCCCAGCCCTTATGGGGAGAACGCTAATCGGGTACCCGTCTCAACCGATCCTACACCACCAAATCAATTGTTTGAACTTCAAATCCATCCCGAGCTCTACCAAGGTTTCATCGCGACGGAGACTCCAGCCCAAAACTTCGAGTCAATTTCTTTGATTGAATCGTGGTCCAGGTATAATAAGGGCCATAATCCCTATAGACCAGCGAGGCCCCTTATGCTAACCTCTACTTCCTGGGGTATCTGACGGGGGGGGGGGGGGGCACTCCCCAAAGAATTCTAGTGTCCAATTATACATCTATCGACTAACATCCCCCTTGGTCGGATAATTTAACTTTATTTACCATGGCATGTGTTACCTTGTATTCATAGATCTTGCTTTTTACATCTATCAATTGTTTAGGCTGTAAGCGTTCTTATTTTTTATTTATTTGTAATGATAGACCAGCGTTAAACGATGTATAAAAGCACTCCAGAAGTGCGTGAACTTACCAGAAATTCGAGGGCATAGCTTAGCTTCATGCCGATGTGTATAAATGCAATCAGGTTATCCCGATGTAACACACCCTGAAGACCGGTGTTCGTTGCAGTCACCTGAATGGCAATGATGTCCGAGATTGCTTTGACTTGCTCTAGCGAAAACGCCTCAATTATACCACACTGCGATAGGATCCACTATGCCACTTCTAGTCTTCCATTTAATTAAATCAAACTGGTTTATGTCTATAACTATGATTTTCATCATCGTTCCCGACAAAAGAGAGTCGGCATTCAAATTTTGGCACTATAAAACTATATAAGAATAGTTATAATACAAAAGAGCTTACACATCACAAGCATTATCATACTCAGCGAAACCAAAAGGACCTAAAATCTTCGCAACGTATCCTACTTCGCTAATTCTGTTAACGTTATTGGGTTTGCTCCATTTGCATTTAATCCTTAACTTGCTTATCAAATATATCAATTCTTGGAGATGCATTGCATTGATTGGACCAACATCCGCATTCATCACTAAAGTGATATTTGAGCGGTTCCTTAATTTTTTAGGAAACCTGTAAACATTTAGGTAGTGTATACGTATGTTGACTCAACCAGATTATTCTCTACCTGGCAGCCATCAATATTATCGACAAACTTATCTTCTCTAGACAGGACGACTTTACTTCCCGAGTAAAACATTCAATAAGTTTATTGCCCAAACAGGACCCAAAATACATTGAAAATGTTTTCAAGAGGCCCGAAAATGGGCACAAACAGGGTATTTTCGGAGTACATTTTGCCTAAAGAGAGTCTGAATTGAGGCCAAATTACAACAAAGCTGGCGTAAACAGTGTTCAAAGAGGGTCTAAATAAGGCCCCATTCAAAATAAAACTGACCTAAATAAGTCCGAAATACGACCCAAATAGGGCACAAAAACATATGTTAAATTGTTGTTTGATGTGAAAGGCATATAAAAGGATAATATGCTTCTTGTGAAGTTTTCGGCACTTTCTAATTCGTAGCCCTCGGAAATCAGATTTTATCGGATTGGTGGGGTTTCTGTCTGAGTAATTCATGACTCTGGCCTTGATTTCATTAACTTTAAAACTGATCTCAATTGCTTCGAACTCTTAGCACTCTTATCATAATATTGACGCATAGGCTTGATTGAGCTCCCATGGTGATGTGGGAATAAAGGCTAATGATGCGGATTGCAGAGACTTCATGTTCAAATAAAAGGGGTACCGGTTAATTCGTGCGGTTTTTTTTCGAAAATTGAAGTCTTATTGTGAAAAAATGGTTACAAATTTAATATTCAAAGTATTGTCCATCGCTAGCTATAACTTTTTCTTCGCTATCCACGAATCGATACAATTTTTGACTTCTTCATGATTGGAGAAGTGCTGGTCAGCCAGGCCATGTTGCTTTGATCGGAAGAGATAGTAATCGGATGGCGCAAGGTTGGACTATACGGCGGGTGGGGTAGGATGTCCCATTTGAGCGTTTCAAGGTAGGTTTTGACGACCTGTGCAACATGTGGCCGAGCATTGTCATGTTGCAAAATTACCTTGCCGTGCCTTTGTTCATATTCCGGCCGTTTTTCGCGCAGTGCTTGCATCAATTGTCGTCGGTAGACTTTCCCTGTGATTGTTTCATTCGGTTGCAACAGCTCATAATAGATCACACCCAGCTGGTCCCACCAAATACACAGCATAACCTTCAGGCCATGAATATTCTGAATGGCCGTCGATGATGATGCATTGCCGCGGTATTCATACGTTTCCCGATGTTTTGGATTATCGTAATGGACCCACTTTTCATTGCCAAGTGACAATTCGATGCAAAAAACTTTTTCTTTTTTGCCGTTGAAGCAGTTGCTCACACGTGGCTTGGCACCCAATGGCCTACCTTCCGGATCGTTCCCATTGCTTTTAGACGATCGGAAATGGTTTGTTGAGCAGCGCCAAGTGATTTTGCAAGTTCTTCTTGCGTTTGGGATGGATCTTGGTCGAGCAATGTCTCTGATTCGTGATCTTCAAACTATTTTGGTTGTCCGTGCCGTTCATCGTCCTCTAAGTCAAAATTGTCACTTTTGAACCGTGCAAACCACTTCTGGCACGTACGCTCAGCTAGAGCATGCACACCATACACTTCCACCAAAATACGATGACTTTCGGCAGCCTTTTTCTTCATATTGAAGTAATGAAGAAGTACTCCCCGCAAAAACACTTTATTCGGCACAAAATTCGACATTTTCAGAGTTAAAAAAAAGTATTGTTGTTTACGCTTCAGCTAAATGACACATACTGATTCTGAAACTATATGACAGGAGCTTTTCAACACACATTTGGAAAGGTGAATCACTGGAATAAAAATCAAGTTACCCCATCTGTTAGAAAACCGCATGAATTAACCGGTACCCCTATTACAAAAACCAGTCCATTGACTCAAAAAAAACATTCGATTCCCGGAACTACATTGCATTTACTCGAACTAGGGCCGTTTGATGTTACGCCCAACGTCCCACAATATGCCTAATTGATGTTTTCTTGATGGTCTTACCTCATTTGACTATAAGGAATCCTGCGTCCTTTTTTGCCTCTAGATTTCCTCTTTGCTCTGTAAGTCAAATTCTTCTTATGGTACATCTTCCCGAGCCGTCGATTTTATATGCATGAATTGTAGACCCGTGATAAAAGTTTTTTGAAGCGCTGCTATTGATTTTAAGTCATTGCTTTGTGCCAATTTATGTAAGCCTTGTTTTGAACCCTTGTCGAATTTTGTGTGTACATATTTTTTTGGCACTCAAATGCCGTAAAATTGAAGATATCCTAATATAACCTACATCCAAATGACGATCTAACATGAATAGTTCATTGGGTCAATAAAATAAAATGTAATAGCAGTGTATATACTATACAGCTATATTTCCAATTATTACCTGTATCTATTTCAGCGTGGAAAATGATATTCGATAAATTCTGAATTTTCAAACTGCGTTATTGAAAATGGATCTCATAATGATTCCAACAGCAGCAGTAGCACCTGGTCAATATTTCAATCATTTTTAATGCAATGATATTCCCAGTTATGAAACAATATTATCAAGTATACCATGCCTGATTTTCCCATTCTTCATGCACTTAACGATAATTCCATCACAAATGGCTTGAAGCATTTTAAATTCACCACACTTGATAATGTCATGTGTATGAACTGATAACATCTTTTTATTATTGGTTAGTAGTAAGCAGGGTATGTTGCCTTGAATCAGTTTTCGATATTTTATAAAGGGTGGTCCAACCTAAGCGTAAGATGTTAATTGTAATTAATACAAAAAGTTTTCAGAGAATTATGCTAATATTTATTATTATAATAGAAGGATCTATGACAATTATGTGTGAAAGAAAATATCGCCCAAATGCCCGCCACGGCTACGGTGGCATACTTCTATCCGATGGTCCATATTTTCAATGACTCTGAGACATAATTGAGGTTCAATGTCGTTAATGTGCTGAATCATCTCATCCTTTAGCTCTTGAATTGTTCTTGGGTTATTGGCGTACACTTTTTCTTTTAAATATCCCCAGAGAAAGAAGTCCAACGGTATCAAATCATATGATCGTGGCGGCGAATTAACATCGCCACAACGTGAGATAACACAGCCATTGAATTTCTCCCGCAAAAGAGCCATTGTTTCCTTGGCTGTGTGGCAAGTGGCACCATCCTGTTGGAACCAAATATCGTCCAGATCCATAACCTCAATTTCTTGCCACAAGCAGTCCATTATCATCTCGCAATAGCGAACACCGTTCACGGTAACTGCTTGGCCGTCCTCATTTTCGAAGAAGTACGGCCCGATGATGCTGCTAGCCCATAAATCATGCATCCACAAAAAGTGACTGTTTCACTTTTTGTGGATGCATCGGCTTTTCAACAATCACTCGTGGATTCTCATTTGTCCAAATGCGTCTATTCTGCTTGTTAACGAATCCCCTGAGGTGAAAGTGTGCCTCGTCGCTGAAGATGATTTTTGTTGTAAAGTCACCATTCGTTTCTGTCTCAACCAACCATTCGGCGTATTGCCGACACTTGAAATGGTCAATAGGCTTCCCCTCTTGAGTCAATTGGATCTTGTAGGCGTGTAAATTCAAATCTTTCTTCAAAATTCGCATCAGTGATGTTCGTGAGATGTTCAGTTGTTGGGGACGACGACGTGTCGAGGTTGACGGCTCTTCTGTCAGACTATTGCGAACAACAGCAATGTTTTCCGCAGAACGAACTGGGCGAGCATGCATAGGTGATTTCACATTTCTTACAGACCTGATTTGCTGGAATTTGCGCACAATTCTCCCGATTGTGGACACATTTGGTCGATCATGCTGACCAAAAAAATCACGAAGTCCATGAAATGCATTTTGATCGTAAAAGGCTTCAACAACCTTAACACGCTGCACAATTGTGTACCTTTCCATGGTTGAATTTGTCAAACACTGAAACAAAGAAATGTCAAATTAATTTGGGCGAAAAACTTGACGTGAAGGTGTGACTCACAACTAATATCGTGCATTATGGTTGGATCACCCTTTAATTAGGCCAGCTGAGTTTAATATTGAAATGGCAACAATGAGGCATAAACAATCAAAACATTTTGCAGAACCAAATGCTTTTAGTGTTCACAGTTTATTAAGAATGACTGATAGGTTAAGCCACTTTTCCAAACATACTACATGGTTTAGGAAGAGAAAGAAGATATGAGTTTGACTTCTTGACAGCGTACACCAAGGTTCTAGTGACTGTTGCCGATTCAAAAGCAAGATTGATTGAGGAGACTGAAGTCCAAATATGCTGAGAGTTCACTCCCGGGAGGCTGCAGGCGCGTTTCCGTGCGTGACACCTTACAAAAGGCTACTCCTACTCTGTCTGCCAGTTCTTTCTTCCTTTACAGGCATACCTGATCCTAGTTATTGAAAGTGGACATTACAGTACATCTATAGCTGTAGACATACTCGTAGGTAAAGCTTAAATAGCTAACTTCTCTGTTTAGCAGTGGAGCCACCCTTCCATTCCATTCAATTATCCTCAGTGATTTTCTCCTTCTGTAGTAATTATTCTCTTCACAATGATATTTGGTTGATCATGACCCTTATTTTGTCTACCAAACATACTGGGTTTGATTCAAAAAAGTTTTCTCCTGGCAACGGCAAGACATTTGCACAAGAGGTGAAAATTTGTCTCTTCTCTATACTCGCATTTACAGCTATTGCAAAAACCGTTTCAGGCAATTCTCTACTTCATCACAATCGCGACTAATAATTATATTTCCCGCCTTTTGTATACCTGCCCAATAAACTAATCCATTCAGCAGACTTAGTTTAATTATAGTAGAGTAAATAATGTTCTATCTTACAAGTGTGAAATCTAGGGTAATTTTAAAGCATTTCAGCATATTTAAGAGGTAAATTTGGGCGTCATTATAACTTGTTAGATCAAAGTTTGCAGCTTTATATTTCCTAGTCAAATGTCACAGTTTCATTTTAAAAGAATCAGCACTTACCCCGCATTCTCGATATCACTACTACAGAATAAATACGGAGTAATTTAAGCACTCCAGAAGCGTCGAGATCGATTTCGCAGAAGCAGCATTGTCACCGAATTACACCATCTTAGAACATCGAGCCTCATTGAATTTCCTTTGAAGCCTTTCCTTACCAAGCACAACTCTGAAGTTACTAGTATTTGCCACTTTTAGCTGGGTGGCAAACGCTGACATTTGATAGAAGATAACCTTGACATCTCATCCAAACTCACCATGCTGCTTCAGGTATTATCGATTGCTAGCTATGCTTTCGTTTAAAACAAGTTTTTTGTATGGGACCACGCTGCTGCGCGTGTTTCAACGTCTCTGGGCCAGTTGAATGAATTTCTTCGAACCTTTCCTTCCATGTGTATCTATTTTATGAATATTGGTATCCAAAGACAAGAATAATGGTCAGTTTCTGACACCAATTTGTCATTCTTTTCATCTGTGCATCACACGAAGTTATCTTAGGTACTACGCAAGCTCGAATTATTACACATTGCGCTAAAAAGCATTGGTGCACTCGTATTATAGTGTAATCAGAGCTTAATTAAAACAAATTTCAGCCTCAAAACACAAAGCGATATGGACTGGAAAGCTTAAATTATAATTTTACTCAAAGAAGCTGCTTTATTCACATTCGAAGATTTAAATGCTTTACACACATTCTTTCCGCACAATTAACAGGTGTAAATGAGCCGTGTACACACACACCTAACGTAAGTTTTGTTTGCGTTCCCTGCGTTTACTACGTAAATGAGCCCAAAACAACTGAAATACCACCCCAAGTTTGTTTGCAATGCTTTTAGCTTACCAAAAATTAAAATTTACTACTGAACCACGAAAACAACAGCTCGAGACAAAAGCGCTTGAAACGTATGCATTCGGATCAATTTCTATTATTTCCCCCTTTAATATAAGCCGTTGCAAGTAAAGCCAAATTGCACTTCTCGGTAGCAAATCAATCCGCCTCAGATGCAATTAGCGATACGGCGCGTCGTGTCTTTTGGATGCAATGTTAATATACTTGAATGCATGTCGACCGAACGCATGAGATTTTCATGTGTACGAAATGCATTTGATTTTGCTTAATTTCGATGCACACACATGGGGAGGACAGTGCACCCATTTTCTTGACTTACTTACAGAGTGCAAGTGCCAAATGCCTTCAGGTCTACGATAGCCTACAGCTCTGCTATTTTTATTGAGTTATGACACGCACATGAGTGCCAACACCGCCGTCGGGGGCATTGCCCTGCATTTGTCTTACATTATGATGATTACATGGCGTGGAGTGTATGTTTGGAGCGCGGGAGCAATGGAAATGTGTGTCAGCTGTTTTCCCGCTTGTAATTTAAGGAACTCTTGATTACCGGGCGTACTTAAGGTGAATGAATGGCGGCCGGTAGATGAACATGTCATTATTAAAGTCCTAACCTTCCGCAAAGGTTGCGACGACTTGAATTTTGTGTCGTTGGCATTAGATTTCAGTGTAAGTGAATGATTTTTTGGAGGGTTCGCTTACTTTCTTTTTAATGCACGCCGGCAATGTTAGGCAGGAGGAAAATGAAACGGAGGCTTTTGAGAGGCAAGATAACGTTAATGACACTCGAATAATTTTTTTTCTCGAATTTTAGATGGGCAAGTCTCGTTAAACTGAAGAGTTTTTGACTCAGTTTAAATTGACTATCGTTGTTCATCTTCATTAGTAGTTGTAAAATTAAGTACTAGATAAGGTCTTCCTTTCACAACTTTCACCAATTTCCTTCACTTAAAATGAAGTTATCGCTATTGCTCTTGATTCCACACATTTAATTTTTGATTGAATAGCAACGCAATCCAACGGGTGTTTTATGATGTGGTAGGAACAATATAGTTTAAGGGGGACGTGAATTAGACCTAGTAATAAAATGAACAATTTATTGTCGTTATATGCTGAACTTATATGGCTTTACGAATTACTGGTACAGTTTACAGTTGATTCTATAAAATGTTACAATTGTTCCAAAAAACTTCGTAAGATTTGTTTAAAGTGCCTACATACTTAATCCATTCTTCTTGATTGGCAGTAGTTCGGATGGTTTGATGGTCATTTGTAAGCAATTATTATGAGGTCACATGGGAAATAAAGCAAATCAAGTAATTTTTGATGACTCAGCGCCTATTGTGCTTGTCTAATTAGCTATAATGCTATAATCAATCACAATCGGTGCTTATAAAAAATACCAAACATCTTTGGTCATACCCAATTCAGAATTGCTTTCAGCATTTAAATCTCATTCGTGATCAAAATCTGGAAATCTGTCTTGAGAATGGGCTGTATTGGTCGTATTAATATTTTTTAATCAATTTATTGTTTACTCGTTTTTGGATGTAGTTCGAACTTGTCTTCGAGACGAACCTTTCTGCGTGCCACGGTATTTTCAGGATACATTTAATATGGTCCAGTGGCTCCCAAACTTATTTAGCCTACTGCCCTCTTTCCAGATAAAATGTCACCTAGCACTCCTTCCAAATAAATTTTTTTTAAAATTTTAATATCATTTAAACAGAAAGATATACGAGTACATATATCTTTTTTTGTAAAATATAGTAAAAAAAGATGTAAATAAGAAACATTGAACTCTGAAATTATGCAGTTGCTTATTGAACTGAGAACAGAAAGATGATACAAAAATAGTTACAATATACGAAATCATCTTAATGAGAAGGATCAATTAATCAAAAGCGCTTTATTCAATACTAATCGTTATAAATTTAAAAGAATATAATGCAAATTCCAAACAATAACAATACTGTGTTATGCTAAGGGTGTGAAATATGGACCCTAACCCAAGCATCCGCAAATATATCGAACGCCTTTGAGAGACGGGTCCTGAGGCGAATAATCGTAGCGAAGCTACACGGAGGTCTCAACGATTGTAAGACTGCGGAAGCTGCAATGGGCTGGCCACATGAACCGTATGGACGAACAACGGATACCCAAACAGGTATTCGTATGGAGAACTGAAGGCCGGAGACCAGTGGGTAAGCCGAGGAAACGCTGGTCTGACAATTCATCGCTGCTCAGATTTCAAAATTGGAGGACGCGGTCAATGGACCGAGACAGTTGGAGGCGCTATTTGCAGGAAGCGAAGGCCCGAGAGGAGCTGTAGTGCTACGAAGAAAATTAATCAAAAGCGCTTTATTCAATACTAATCGTTATAAATTTAAAAGAATATAATGCAAATTCCAAACAATAACAACACTGTGTTATGCTAAGGGTGTGAAATATGGACCCTAACCCAAGCATCCGCAAATATATCGAACGCCTTTGAGAGACGGGTCTTGAGGCGAATAATCGTAGCGAAGCTACACGGAGATCTCAACGATTGTAAGACTGCGGAAGCTGCAATGGGCTGGCCACATGAACCGTATGGACGAACAACGGATACCCAAACAGGTATTCGTTGGGAGAACTGAAGGCCGGAGACCAGTGGGTAAGCCGAGGAAACGCTGGTCTGACAATTCATCGCTGCTCAGATTTCAAAATTGGAGGACGCGGTCAATGGACCGAGACAGTTGGAGGCGCTATTTGCAGGAAGCGAAGGCCCGAGAGGAGCTGTAGTGCTACGAAGAAAAAGAACAATACAAAAACTTCATGGCCCAAATGGTTCTCTAAATTTATACGTTATCAGTTTAAAACATTTGCTAAAAAAAAAATCAACAAATTCAAATTAATTAACCTTATCACATATTTTATGATTCGATTGGGAAAAAGAGCAAAAACCAACCAACACTATTCCAAAATTATTTATAATTCTAGCACAACAGTGAACTTTAATCCTACATCTGTTATAGCTTTTGAGCGGGCATGGGTGTTTTCAGTCTTACCTGCACAAGATTGGTAAGTCACGGTCCCCCGACAGTCGGTATTGCCCAGGAGAGGAGGTCAATGCCTGCCACACATTTTTTGCGTGCATAAAATGGGACAGGCTGCGAAAGGCCCTCTACAGGGAGGTGGGAGAGCTTACCCCGGATAATATAGTCGCCGTGATGCTCGAACCGGTTGACAAATGGAACCTGGTGGCATATTATGCTCGGGCAGTCCTAAAAGATAAAAGGGACTCACAAAGGCGGGGGTGTTAGGGCTGGGAAATCGCTTGTCTGGCACTTTGTCTTCTCCTCTCCCCTCCCGCTAGAAGAAGGATTCTCCAGCTTGAAGGCGCCTCACGGCGTAACAAAACGCGACCTGGCCCGAAGTAATGTGTCAAACGGTTCCAGGCTAGGTTCTCAGGTTGACAGGGGAGGTGTTTAGTGGGCAGTCCCATCGCCTTATTGCGAGCATGGAAGTCCCACACTTTGTGCATAAATGGGCATTCACCTCCCCACCACAAAAAAAAAAATATATGTTATAACCTAATTCTAATAAAATTCAATCAAAAAATGTTTCTAATACTAAAAAATATGTCAAAACTGGTCCAACCAGGGTCTTGTAACAGATAATTTTGACCTTTTGATCAATGTATCTGGAATGAAAGAGTCTCCGTATGGCCATGACTACTTTTTGTGCCTTGCTGAGCATGATTTTAACATGTTCAGTATAGTACAGATACTGATCTAGATGAACACCGAGGTATCGAACATAGGGCTTATGTGGAACCCGTTCAAAACTACCCTCGCCAGCCAGGATGTGGAAATTCTTCCAATTACGTTTCAGGTCTTGACCCCTTGCAGCGTTGTCTGAAACAAAATTGTTTCGCACTTCTGCGCATTGATTTTTATTCGCCAATTGCCAGTGTTCAGCTGCACATTATTGAACATGTTTTGAAGATTGCTCTAAACTATTATAGCTTTTCGGTCGGCCGTATAGATGATCAGATCATCAGCAAACGCTACCAATGATCGCGTTGGCGAGACATTAAAATCAAAGCCGTTCAATAGCTTGCGAATGAAGATTGAGAAGAGCAGAGGCGCAATAACTGTTCCCTGCTGTAGACCATGCAAGACCTTGAATTCGGGCATTGTTGTCAGATTTCCATCAGCTACAACAAATGGTTTCGCGTATAACATATTGCACATCATGGCGACAAGCTGTCTAGGGAACCTGTCCTGAAGATGCTTAAAAACTACTTCATCTAACCACACCGTATCGAAGGATTTCTCCATATCAATGAGACCCGCTCCAACACATTCTCTGTTGTTTAGTTTCGAACAGATGTCTGAAGTTACTTTCATTATCGCATGTTTGTTCGAATGCCTGGCACGAAAGTCAAATTGGCAATTCGGCATCGACTCATTTTTCTCAATCAGGGCAAGTTTATGCAATCCCTGACATATAATCCTGTTTCCATTGCTATCCGGAGTCGTACTATCAATTTCGATACCAGCCCTATCGAGAAGATTTATTTCATCACTAGTGTCTTCAAAATTCAATATCGTCACTCGAGACTTCTTACGGAATATGCTATTCACTTTCGCGAAAACGCCATCTGAGTCCTGGGGGCTAATACCCCTCAATTTTTCCGCCCATTGATTGCTGACCTCACTCCTGAAGTATGAACGGATTAAGTTCCGGACATCTTCAGGTTTAATTTCAACAAAGCCAACGATTGTTGACGCGTGTGAGAAGAAGGCTTTTCGATCTTTTCAACCGTACAATGGTTGGTGTTTCATATCCTTCCATATTGTTTCAATGTTTAATCTTGGGAACTACTTTCTCAATCGTTTTTAACGTCAGCTTCTCTAACTTCGACAAGAACCATTGAGCAAGAGGTACCATCATCAGAAGGAAGACATTCCTGCTGGTGCTCCCGGTTAAATTTTGCTTAATAATGACTTCAAGGAGATAATCACGCCGATGTATAGTAACAATGGAGTTGACGTTGATCAAGATGAAGCGAAGCCTATCCATGGGAATGTGACTGGATGACAAGTTATTATGAGGCATTTCAAAGACCTAAACGCTGAAAAACAAAGTTAAGTTTTGAATCTTGTTTGTCGATCCTCTCCGATAAAGAATTTAGTTGCTGGTAAATCTTGAAAAGCAGCTCATTATTGCCGCTTACATTATTTACCGCATTTTCTGCTGGTTCTCTAGCGGCGAGTGCAAATGATACCCCGGGCTTGACGTTGTTCGGAGTTAAGACACTGCGGTGTAGTTGTGTTTGCTTTGGAAGAAATTTTAGTCTCGCATCTTGATATCGAGAGGATCCTCGATTTGATGCCGGATGACCAAAAACACCGCAGTTGACACAGTATAATTTCTCTTTTGGCTCCGTCTGAGCCAATTTGCACTCACCGAGAGCATGCACGTCCTTGCATTTGACGCATCGATAATGCATGGCGCAGTTGGCAGCTGAAACTCCAAATCTTTGACACCGATAACACTGATTCACTTCTCTTTTCTGGAGGCGTTCCCACCTCACCACTCGGAAGTTCAAGTATCTGATATTTTGAAGAGCACTTGGACTGCTCTTATTTGAAATCTGCACCAAATAAAACGTTAAATTTTTTTTCTAGCGTCGACCTTCTTGTAGCGAATGTTTTAACGGAAATGAATTCATTTTCTGGTGCTGCTTCCTTGAGCTCCTGAAGAAGATCCACGGTATCTTCACCGCAGTCCAAACTCTTCAACAAAAAGGTCTGGTTCTTCTCACGTTTCGGGGTGTAGGTGAAGTTTGTAACCTCCCCAGAATTTAGAGCATTTTTAGCTGATTTGAAATCAACCAGTGATTTCGTTCTGATTGTTAATTTTTCGGCATTGATTCTTTTAATCTCCAAACTAGTTAAATTATTTTTGGCTGGCAATAGCCGAACCATATCCTTTCCGCTTTGACTCTCTTTGCATTTTTGGAAACTTTTTAAGAAGGACCAGCAAAACTGCGAACTGGTTTTTTCTTATTTTTATTTTTAGGTAAAGGATAAAATTATCATTGTTATCTTGATTAGAGTTATCTTCAATACATTCTTCAACGTCCATTTCTTGTTGTAGTCCGTCCAGCGCTGCATAGTAGTTTTGGCTGTCATTAGTGCCTCCAGCACTTAATATTTCTTCTAGGATGACTGGTTTGACAGCTTTCTTCGCCTTAGTTTACGTTTTTATTTGCCTTACCGGTTCTGCAACTTGAGTTTTCTTCCCTCTCTTGTACATATCTTCAAACGTTTTTGTCGTAGTCTCAATTGCGTGTCTTATTTTATTGACGATTGCCGCCAATTTCGTATTATTGACCGGGGCCCCCCAACGCAGAGAAGCCGTGAGGCTCCTCCATACAGCAGCCCCGAGTTAGTCTTTGGCTAATTTGCTTATGTTGATTTATCGATGTAAAATAATATTCGAAATGATTCCGTGAGACGATTCCTTCGACGATAAATGCTTTTTCAAATAAAATCAAAATTGGCTTCTGACTGACTTTTAAAAATTTAATTTAATTTTATGAAACTGACTTGTGAAAAGTTAATTAATTTTTAAAAATTAATGACAGGAGCGATTAAAAACACGTCTACACACAACGAGTGCTAGACAAAGAATCAAGGTAATGCAATTAAGAACTTTTGAATGACAGTCCATATTTCAGGTTGACCCGGAGAGCACTCCTTTTGTAGCCAGAATTGTCGGAAAAAGGATCCAAAATTCAATAAAGCATGTTCATTTTGAAAATATCAAATCATTGATTAAAATCTGAATGGAGAGCATCCAAGTGCTCACAATAAGAAAGTATACATATCTTCATCTTTTTTCTGCTTCTGATAAATTTCGGAACCGGCTGTATTACCCTTGTCCAAAGTTTCGTTTAAACCGAAGAAATTTTGGCACAAATAACAGATTTTGTCTTTTATTAAATTCACTGAATCACCTTGTAGCTGAAGATTGCTTGCATTAATTTTTTGAAACAAGTCGGTCAAGCAAGCGGATTGAATTAAATTGGATCGTAAAGCATCATTTTTATCTTTCAAGAACTCCAGCGACGAGTTAAACAGTTTATGAAACCTATCTAAACAGACACCCTTTGACAACCAACAAATTTCTGCCAAGAAAGCCATCGTCATCATGTGTGTGTTTGTAGTTGTAAAGAATTTTGCCAATGTCGGTTGTTTGATCAATTTTCCTTTCAGTGTTCGAAAATAAGATAGGTTCTTATCTTTTTATCACCATGAATTTTAGTCAAATGTTCTTGTAGTTTGAAAGGTTTCAAAGTTTCGTTTGATAAAACTTTCCGGCAAATTAGGCACATTGATATTGGTTTGTTTACAGCCGACTCAATAAAGCCATATTTCATATATTCAATATTATAATGTCTAAATTTTTTCTTTGATTGAGCCATTATTAACTTTAGAAAAAATATGGAGGTATTTTTAATTAATTTTTTGAAATATTTTTGAAAAATGCAAAGTATAATAAATGCTACTGAAATAAATAAAAATGATATTAATTATAAAGCGCATATAATAACAAAATAAATGAATAATACTCACAAATTATAGTCGCACTCATTTTTAGTTACTTATATGCGTAGTGTAGTGTTTAGAGTACTTGCTGCGTAAGCCGAAGGTCCCTAGTTCCAATCCATTTGGTGACAACCAGGTGCCGAAAGCAGGATTTGTGTGGAATCAGTTCTGATGAACTACCCTCACCAGCCGTCGAATGTCGAAATCCTTCCGATTACGTTTCAGGTGTTGACAGGCCGGCCGCCGAGTTGTCCGAAACAAAATTGTGACGCTTTTTGCGCACTCACTTTCATTCGCTAGTTTTCGGTATAAAGCTGCACATTTTTAAATATTTTTGTAGGCTGCTCTGATCTACTGTAGCTTTTCTAGTGGCCATGTAAATTATCAGATTATCAACAAACACTACTAATGATCGCGTTGAAAACACGTCAAAATTAAAAACCAATAGCTTGCGAATGTATATGGAGAAGAGCAGAGACGCAGTAACTGTTCCTTGCTGTCGACAATTCAATACCTTGAAATCACGGACAACAATATCCCATACAACATGTTGCATATTATGGCCACAAGGAGTCTGGGAAACATGTCCTGAAGAAGTTTAAATATTAGTCCATCTAACCATACCGTATCCAAGGCCTCGTCTATATCAATAAGACATGATCCAAAACATTCTTTATCGTTAAATTTACAATAGATGTCTGTATGTTTGAATGCCTGGCACGAAATCCAAACTGGCAATTCGGCATCAACTCATATTTCTCGATATGAGCGTTTAATGCTTTGCTCAGTATCACTTATAATATCTTGCTGATATTAGGCAGCAAGTTGATTGGGCAATAGCTTTCAGAACGAGAAGACTCCTTGGCCATTTTCCACTGATTGGGAAAATATGAATTATTAATAATATCGCCAACGACTATTTTATATTGAGAATATCGCCAATGACAAAATAGTCTAGAAAATTCCCGCTCGGCATGAGGGTGGAGGTCAGTGTTTCACTGAATTCGCCGTTCAGGCTTGTTTTGAAACTGTCAAATTTTATTTCAACGACTTCTGAAAGTATTCTGTCCTTTTCTCAGGAATTGGCTGGTGGATTAATTCAAAAATATGCAAGAATATAATAATTGCACAGCCTGTTCAATTTGAGCATTTTTTTAAAAATATCTCCATGCCCTACCACTCTCTCCATCACTCTTTTTTCGTCGCACAACGCTCGTGCGATCTGCATTCACATCTCGTCGCTTTGTCAAGTGTGACACCTAGACAATGTTAAATACATGGGTATAAGGGGACATACAAAATAATGTGAACTAATCCTTTCATGAATATCTGTTATCTGTTTCTTCAGTGTCTCGCCGATGGGGTCAAAAATGCCCTAAAATACTGAGCTTATAAAAGCAGAACTTCAGGTCCACGCTTCAATCAGTGTCTATTAAATGCCCCCTTAGTCTTTTCTTAAATACCAAAATCGGGTTTGCTTTCTTAACCGATTCTGGTATATTGTTATATATTCGCAGAGCATCATTCATGACATCGTTCTTTAGACGATCCGTTCTGGCAAACCTTAGCTTTCTCCATTAAAATGATTTGATTAAACGTTAATGATTTTGCTAATTTGTAAACCAAACTAGTTTGAATAAGCATTGGCAGTTTCAGAATGTTTTTATACGCTTTCGTCAGCAGCCTAGATTACTATTTAGATGCTGCTTTGCCGATTGACTCCAAATAAGTACTTCATAATGTAATTTCATCAGCACAAATGCATTTAGAACAAGTTTCTTGATGTACATTGGAAAAACATCATATCTCTTAACAAGTCTATTATTGGGGCTAGTTGCCTCCTTAAGCTATTTATGTGTGGCAACCAGGTCATACGATGGTCTATGATAAGACCAAGCTATTTCATTTCGAGCACTCTTTGCAATTTTTCGTTGTTAATATTTAGGTCCACATCTATGTCTCCTTTGTTCTTTTGCTTAAAAACAATATATTTTGTCTTTGTAATGTTAAGTACTAGTTTGCTTTCGATTAACCACTGATGGAATTTGCCTAGATCCTCGGTGATAGTGTTCTCAATGGCAGTTTTGTCTCCTCCTGAATAAAGCAGAACTGTGTCATCAGCATATAATGTGTAATATCCCGTCAGACCACATGTATTTAGATAATTTGTGTATAGCAGGAACAAAGTTGGGCCAAGTCTTTCAAACCAGAAATTGAGCTTCTCTTTGAATTTGAGAACGATTCGTCCACTTGCATAGGTCGAAATAACGTAGAGGTCACTCCCACCTTGCAGTGAATTTTTGAGGATGCACACTCCAAGAAATTCAAAGTGTTTGGATTTGACTTCACCAATATTTTGGAAACAAAAGAATCTTCTAACCAATATCCCAGTGAAAACTCCCGTATGAGAGTTTACGCTATCGTTTCATGCGGATTCAAAATCCTTGAACTTGAAGTGCCATGAATTGAGGTGGGTTTCAGTGACAAGCATGATGTCAGGCATTTACTTGACATTGAATTCCAGGATATTGAATTCAAGTCGATGTAGAGTTATAATGTAATTGACGTTGATCAAGATGAGACGGAGCTCATTCATGGGAATATGAATGGATATTTTGGGGCATTTTGATCTATGCATAGAAACACGAAATTTATTTGTTTATCTTGTTTCCTAATCCTTTCCTATAGAGATTCAAGTTGTTGGTAAATTCTGAGAAGCAGGTCATCATTGCTACTGACATTATTTACAATATTGTCTGTTGGTCCTCTAGTGGGGAGTGCAAATGATACCCTTGCCTGACGGAGCTGGAAGGTATCATACTATGGTGTGCTTGTGGTAGTTTTGACGCAAATTTAATTTTTGCATTCTGATATCGGGGGAATCCTTGATATGATATGATGCATAGTGACCGGGTACACCGCGATTGACGCAATATAATGCTGTTGGCTCCGTCTTACCCAATTTTCACTCATGAATGATGAATTTCTTTACATTTAACGCATCGGTAGTGCATGGCGCAGTTGGCAGCCCAATGGTCAAATCTTCGACACCAATAGCACTGATTGACTTCTCTTCTCCGGGGACGTTCCCACCTCACTACTTTAAAATTCCAAGTTCCTTATTGGTTGAAAGGCACGTGGCCTGTTGTTAGAAGTTTGAACCAAATAAAAAGGTAAACTTTCTTCTTAACGGTCGATCTCCTTGTGAAAATGTTTTTAATGGAAATAAAATGAACCGCTGGTATCCAGCAAGATCTGATTTCTCTCCGTTTTTAGGGTATAGGTAAAGTGCGGAACCTGTCAAGAATTCAGAGTTTCTTCGGCTAAGTTAAAGTCAACCAGCGGTTTGATTGCGTTATTTTGTCTGAATTTAATCTCTTAAGATAGAAATGATTTATCTTATTTTCAGCTGCGAAGAGCCGAACCATATCACTGCCGCGCTGTCCAAAACATTCATTGGTGGAACTTTTTCTGTGTTCATATTTAGACTGAAGGACGAGCAGACATGACTTGATTTTTTCTTCATATTTTTTTTATGTTTCAGACACTCAAGAAAATTCTTGCTACTCTTACTAGGTACTAGAATTATTGGTTTCGAAAGTATAACCTTCACAAACGTTTCTGTTTTCTGTTGTATTTATTATCTCACAATCGAAAGCCTCTTCCAGTGTTGTTAATACAATAAAATAATTCGAACGTTCGCTCGTCCCGGCTGCACGAAGAATCTGTTCGGTTTCTTCATTATCCTTCTATATAATCTTCTTGTTTTTGTTAGTTGCAGGTTTTTCGTCACCTTTAATGGTGTTGGTTTTGAATTGGAATGATTGATTTTGATTAGAATTAAATAATTTGATTTTTCATTTTCTAATTTAATTTTTCGAATTGCTTAAAACTTATGGTCTGAATTTTCTTGGATTTTCATTTTGTGAATCACCTTCTAGCCTTCGTTTTAATAATTTTTCCCCTTGTAATGGACTTTGGCGGAAGTCGTCGGGCTACTCCATCCCACTTGTCAGCGGGGAAGGTTCTTCTAAAAATAACGTTTTTTCTTGATAGCGCTTCTATTACTTGACTGGCTCTTCAAAATTAGTCGATTAAAACGATTTTATAAGCGGTAAAGTTTTTCTAAATTGATGTTTATCTAAATTTAATTTTTAAAAATTGGTGACAGGATGCTAAACCTAGAGTAAGGAAATAAGAGTGAGAAAGCTATAAGCGACTTGCCGCATGATATATATAAATGATTAACGGGTACCAAAAAGGGATTCCAGCGGAAAGGGCGAGGAAGTTTCTCGGGTTCCGAAATCGGAAGAAAGAGTTGATGGGCTGAAATAAACCGACCCCGTTTCTGGGAAAAGCCAATACCGAAAAGGGTTTGAAGTTTTGCTACAAAAACAACGACCATCTGATGTTCTTCCTCATCCATCCTGAATTTGGGAAGCTGACCTTATCCACTAATGAAACAGATAAATGCACGTTCAGGGCTGATATCAGAGAATCCTCAATGGCTTAAGCCATCCCGAATTTCACAGTAGTTTTCAATCTTTTAGCGTATTATTTTGTTTCTAGGAAATTATCCTTGTAAATGTCTCCTCTCTACGTGTTGAGGCGAACCATAATGTCATTTGACTTCTTAATCTTAAGAGTGACTTTCCCACAACTTCTGCGAAGTTGTCACCTGTCAAGGTTCATGCGCTAGAGTGAGTTTATTTTCCAGAAACGGGACCCTTCAATGATAATTTAGGGTTCCCCACCCTTTTCGGCTTGACGTCCTCCCCTTACCATTCGACGCCTTATGTCCGCTTAGTGTATGTAACCGCCGTAAAGTGGCAGATTTAGGTAAGATTTCATCAGTTCTCTTTCTCTATTGCAGTTATACCTCAGAGCACACTACGTTGTTATTACTGACAGCCAGCTTAAACTAACACATGGCTCTGCTGTGAGCATTCTTGAGTTGCAGTTAAGTTTGAGCTTGATAAGATTTCCCTCAACTCTGCAAGATTGGCTGATCCTTTCACTTCGCCGCAAACACTGCCCGATTATACATTCTGTGAGGGCAATAAAGACGCTGACAAGGAATGTTTCTGATTCTTGACACGAGGCTCCTCTAAGTAGCAATTTTCAAAGAATTTGCTTTGTAATTTTGTACTCTTTAAAAGATTATTGTTCAAGCTTAATTCTGCGAGCCCTGCTTGTATGCATCTTGTATGCTCACCACTTTGGGGCTTTTTGACCTAAAGACAGGTATTCCATCTTCTTGCCTCCCCCTATGAGGTAAAAAAGGTTCATATTCATCCGTCAGCAAAACAATCCCCGTTTTCATAGTCAAAGTGGTTGTAGCCGATTTGGATCAAAACTGTTATACTGTAGTATCCTCAGAATCCGTGTTTCTTCTGTCAACTCAACTTGCTGGATTTCAAATCTCCGATTTGGTGCCTCAGTTAAGTTTTCGTTGCCACTTATACTAATTTTTGTCCAATTCAAGCGTTTCTCTCGTTTCCGAATGGAACTTACCTAGAATTGCTTTTGCCAAGCAAGCACCCACGTATAGGGTTATGGACAGGAGTTTGCTTGGTTTCTGAATTGAAAACAAAATAAATGTGAAAAAAGAAATCTCTTATAAAATCCTTATTGAATATAAAAAAATATTCCGCTCATAATCCGTCCAAGTTCTTTATTAGTTCTCACCTTTCTATGTTGAATCTAAGGACCGAAACATTAATAGCTTCCACATTTTATCGCGGATAATCGTAGATAATACATTGGCGAAATTTGCCAGATAACTCTATACATACGGAAAAGCCTTACTGCAGTAGATAAATGGCAGAACTGACATATAAAACTTGATAAAAACATTTCACTTTCAAAACAAGAAAAGATAAAGAACGAACGGCTGATGTAGCTATCTCTGCAGGAAAACAATTCCATTAATCCTTTAAAAAATACCTGGATTCCATTGTTATTTCGACCTTTGTTCGTTAAGTCCCCAGCGATTCTTCGACTAGCAGATAGCTCTTTCTTTTCAAATCAATTGGTAAGCAAGCTGAAGATAGTCTTAATATGTAATTACATATAAGTTGCTTCAACATATTCCCACAGGAAAATAACTCTTACTCTTTATCATATTAAAGCTAATCAAATCTCAGTTGACATTCGATTTGTTTGTGCAATTACTACATTAACCTTTTTAAATAGGAAAATAAAGCGATTTGACTCGAATACCAACCTCTAATTGAATGCGTTATAAATGTCGTCGTTAAATGGCTGCTGGCTGGAATGATTTATTTAACCATCAAGTACCCAATGCACAGCAAGTAATTTATTTATTTTTAGAAAGCAAAACGAACTTAAATGAATCAATGTTCGACTAATTGAAAAATAAAATTTTCATTTAATTTACTGCTATTATAATCGCGCAATTTTTCAGCATGTGTGTTCTAAAAGCTACGCCAGGTGTAAAGCTTAATTATTTGTATCGTTTGCACCAGTGCTCGTGTTTACACAGTTAGAATTTTGGCTGGAACTCAAGCATATCTATGGCATAGTTTTCGCGGAACGAAAAAATTACAAATGAAAAACTATTTATATCACTTAGAAAATTGGAATCCATCTTTCAAAAGAAAAGCAAAAACAGCAGTTAACAGATGTATTAGATAGCATCATCTCATCAAAACATCGTATTTCATTTTATGTTGTACCAAAATATTTTTAGAACAACATTAGAAGATCTTTCATCATTAGCCCATAAATTATGTCGGGGACCAACATACTCGTATATTCAATAGCATTAGAACAAGTTAATCTGAATACATAATTAAAAAAATTCAATATTAAGATTTTGAAACAATTTCAAATCGAACAAAGTAACTGAATCAAATGTCGCAAGTTGGTCTAGTAACTAGTCCAATGTATGACAAAAATGTTTTTGTTTGCCACCCTAGCCTACAGTAACACAGCGAGACATAGCATTATTTTCTGGCTGATATGTTCCTACATTTCCTACAATGTCTATGCTTAAAAACCCACGCATTTGGTACATAGTTTTGTGGAATAAAAACTAAATGAATTGCAATAAAAAGTAAATGATTTATCAATTTCTTAAAATAGACCAAAATAAATGATATGAATTAGATCATGCACTTATGTGTTTAGTGGAATCTTATCTTGCGAATTTTGTCGCATTGACAGACCTTTGCGACACTGCCAGGCATGATAATGTCTTGATCGTAACCATCCTCAGTATGTACTCGTAGTATTGGATTGATAATATTTCCAATCATAATTAAATAGAATATTATTATTTCGGTTGCGAAAATGTATTTTGTTTGCTCAAATTCAAATTGATGCGCAAGTGCGTGAGTTCAGGGAACTTTCGTTTATGCGTAGAAAATAATTCTTTTATCGTTTGTTTTCCAAGAATTAAAAACGAAAACCAGGAGATAATTATTTACTTAAATTGAATGATAAATTGGCAGAAATAAATAAATTATCAAAGGGGTACAATTTAAATATATATTACGGTTTCCACAGTAAGTTTGTAGAAATAGTTTTTCGCAAAACAAAATAAAGAACATATTGTTCACATTCAAATTCGCTGATAAAATCATTAAATCAAGCAGATGTCGCATCCGCTAGATTTCTGTAGGATTGATAATCTACGGGTATTATATTATGGAATAAATTTATAATTTTAAAAAGTTAGACTTCAACAACGAAGTACCCGAAAATTGTAATTTAAATTCCCCGGGTAAATTATATTTAAAAAAATGTACACATTTTGTTAAGTTGGTAGGACTGTCCTTAATTATGAGCGCGGTCTGTCAACCAGTGTTACAGCAGCTGCTGAAGTCGGTACACCTCATCAGTGCGTTGTGATTTTGTGATTTTTTTTATTGTGACCGAATTTAAAGCCAAAAATGTAATAATCACACCGTCGATCAACCACCGTACTCACTAGATTTGGCTCCATGTGATTTGGATGAATAATTAAATATTTTGCGTGTTATTTTCAATTCCCGGGTACTTTTTTGTCGCAGTGTAAAACAAAACTAGCTGAAGGGGCTGAAGGCCACCTCAAAAAGTGCTTATGAAAACTGTCTCGATGATTGGAAAAATCGTTGGCGTAAGTGTAGTGCATCTGATGGGGGTTACTTTGAAGACGACAAAATAAATATTGATGAAAAATTAAATATTTTGCGTTTTATTTGCAATTTCCTGGTACTTTTTTGTCACCATGTATTTCCATGATCTTTTTTTGTCACATCCGCATTTCTGTACTTATTCCTAAAAGCTAGAGACTAATTTTCTAAAAAAACAGACAAGGTGTACTTATTCAACACCAATTGGAGGGTTGTGAAGTTAGTGAAATTCAAAACTTTTGGGTGGACAGACCTACGCTCATGTCAGAAGGGTTTTGTACTCAACTTAAAAAATGCAGTCATCAGCAACGAATATAATCAAGAAACATGTCAAAGACAATTTTATTGGAGAAAATATGAAACCCGAAGATCATACTATTATTAACAAAGTTGAACGAATTTTGACTTCTGAGGTATTTGTTATTTGTATACCCATAAATATCTCCCTTGATAATTTTTTTCAGATTTTTTAGATCACAGGTATCCATTCGCGAGGGTGTATTTCCCCCCTGTGTGTTTAAGAACTGTTTTGAAAAAGTCTCATAAAGAACTTTAATTTGATACTCATATCGGCTACCTTTCATGAATTTTTTTTTTTTCGGGGGTCGCTCCCCTGTACTGTAATCATCGATTCATGGCCTATTTTGGATTTGTATATGGATGATTTAATGACAAGAGCGGAAACAGAGAGAGAAGCAATCGAAATATTTGAGCAATTAAACAAACTAATGAAGTTAGGTGGATTTACCTTTCAAAAATGGAGTAGCAATTCGAATTTGGTAGTGAATTATATCGGAAATGAAAAGAGAAGATGAAGCAACAAGATTCAAAACGGATACAACACTAAAAATACTAGTACTGATATGGAATAGAGCGAAGGATACACTGGAATATGAAATTAAGCTGTCACCATTAGAGACACCTGTAACAAAACGTAAGGTGGTTTCCGATATAGCATAGTTGTTCGATCCACTGGGCTTGGTAGCTCAAACAATCATAACAGCGAAAATGTTCATACAAAGACTTTGGCTGTCCGGAATCGAGTGGGATCAAAAGCTACCAGAACCATTACTAAATGAGACTGGATTATCTACAGAGAAGAATTATAAGTTATTTCTAGTTTTTCTATAGTCCAGTCCATCGACTGGACGTTGCAAATCTGATATGCATACTGAGTTACAAGGGTTTTGCGATGCGTCAAATAAGGCGCATGCAGCGGTAATCTATTTGCGAACGATAGACGAGCAAGGTGAAGTACACATCAGTCTTATTGCATCAAAGACCAAGGTCGCGAGTGTTAAACAAGTGTCTGTCCCGCGCTTAGAGTTGTGTGGAAAGGTATTACTAGCTAAACTTCTTCTAGATGTGTCCAGAGTGCTAGACATAGCCAAAGAAAATAAACATGCGTGGACAGACTCGTCGGTTGCTCTCGGATGGTTAAGTAATCACCCAGCAAGTGAAAGACATTTATTGCGAATAGAGTTTCGGAAATACTTACCATCATGGACAATAGTCAATGATCTCATATCAAATCTGAAAAAAATCCGGTATAAAAGCATCGAAACTGATAATACTGAATCTATGGAAAAGAGGGCCTCAATGGTTAAAAAAAAAAGAGGTCAAGTACGGCAAAGGAGATTTTACAACGGTGTTAGAAGAAAAGAAAACCAAGAAAATGTGTTTTACAGCAAGCGTTAATGAAGACAATAGCACAGAATTCACAGCGATTTTCGTCACTTATTCGAATGCTTAGAGGTGGATCCTATTGCAGAAGATTTCTTGATTTTAAACAATCAAAAGATGAACGTCCTAAAAGGTCAGAGCTTATTATGATTGAAGAGATAAACTGTACGTTAGTAAAACTACCAGTTTTGGTTCAAGGCAGACATTTTACTGAGGAAATAGAACACATCAAGTCTCACGGTTATGTTTTAACAAGAAGTGCGTTACACACTTTATGTCCAATATCAGACACTGATGGTTTACTGAGAGTAGGCGGACGCATCCAGAGATCAGAACTGAATTACGATCAGAAGGATCCAATAATATTGCCAGATAAGGATAGTCTCATTCGCTTAATAATATTGGATGCACATAACGAATGATATCCGCCAAACATACTTTATATTGAGAGTAAGGATCCAAGTTAAAAGGATATATAGCGCATGCGTTACTTGCCGAAGATACTCGTCAGCGAACAGGACACAACTAATGGGACAGATCCCAGAAGTCAGATTAAAGCCCGGCAAACCTTTTAAATCAACTGGCGTAGATTATGCTGAACACATCAATGTTAAATTTTCTCCTGGTAGAGGTTCCAAATCATACAAAGGGTATATTTGCCTTTTTGTATGTGTGGTGACACACATGGTGCATTTAGAGGCTGCATTTTATCTCTCAGCCAAGGGGTTTGTTGCAACATTTCGAAGGTTTACTTCACGTCGCGGACACTACCTGGACCTATATAGTGTCGATGGGACAAATTTTGTTGGGTCCAATAAACAGTTGTTGGAGATGTTAAAACTTGCTAATTCTAGATGGCCCGATGAAGTGGTGCGACTTTTGACACTCGAATCAATCAATTCAACCCTCCCCATGCGCCAAACTTTGGTGGTTTGTTGGAGGTAGGAGTGTGCAGTGTGAAGAATCATTTAAAAAAGGTACTAGGGGATAGTACGCTTACGTTTGAGAAGTTGACAACGGTTTCGTCATAGATAGAAGCGTGTTTAAATTCGCGTCCTATCTTGGTCTTGAGTGACGATCCTGATGACCCTCTTCCATTGACATCAGACAATTTGTTGGTGGGTGGAGCCATTGATAAATGTATCTTATCAAAATGATTGTCATCAACCTCGTAACATGTTAGATGTATGGAAATTATGTCAAAAATGATATGCGATTTTTGGAAAAGATAGTTAAAAGAATATTTGGTTAACTTAAATCAACGCTACAAATGGAATAGTAAAATTTCTGAACGTAATGTAAATGATGTTGTAGTTATTAGAGAAGATATGGTTCCACCGGCTAAATGGGTAATCGGTAAAATTATACAGAAACATCAAGGTCCTGATGATATCGCGAGAGTCGTAACAATCAAATGTCAGAAAGGAAAGACCAGTTAGTAAAATTTGTGTGCTTACTAAATTACTATTGCATCAGGACTTGAATGTATCTTGTCATGGTGGGCGGTTAGTTTTTAAGTTACTTTGTATAATGTTAAAATATTTTAATAAAGTGCATTTATTTGAGTTTGTAAAATTGAAAAGCTATGGTCATTTTGTGTATATGAAGGACAAGTCCTTGCTGGGCGGTTATGTACGATCGAAAACTGTGTAGTGAGCTGTTTATGCATAACGCTTTAGCCATCACATACTAGATGGCGATGTGCATCTTTAAGGACTCGCCAGCAACTTGTCACTCAAAAAATAATGAAGGTGAGCTATGATCAAATTGTGAGAGTTTTCCTGGTAAAATAAAGCAACTGTGTGTTTAAAAGTGGTTTAATTAAAGATCAAAGTTCCTTGTTTTAGTAAGTCATTGAACAAAATGAACAAGATGCAAAAAGTGTTTCAAGGGCCCAATTGGATCAACAGATTGTATGGCGGCATATTGGAGGGTATTTTGTTTGAATTGCATCTTTATTGGTATCATGAAGGAATTCGACAAGTTATCAAGATTAACGTTTGACGAACTGAAATTCAGTAAATTCTTCTTCAAATTGGATGTGTAATTTCGTTGGTAGTTTGTAGAAAATAACGTTGGAATATAGTGAGAGATTGATAGAGTAGGAAAAGATAAGCAGTGATGCAATGGTCAGCATCGTCATTTTCACTAACAGTTTGCAGCGATATTGTAAATCACCACATCATCAGCGGGCGCCCGGCGAGGATGTACTACTGTGTCCAAAAAATAAGGTGACATTTGAATTGAAACTGCGCGCGTCGAAGGATTTGGAAAATTATTTTTTTTTAGGTTGGTAGTACTGTCAGTGACATCTATGTCAAATTTAGATGTCAAAATATTCATTAGTGTTTGAGATACGCGCCGTTTTGTGAGCTGCTAAAAGTGACTTTTTCGTTTTTTGCGATGTCGAAATTTGTTGAATTTGCATTATATTTTGTTTGCGGGATCAATTTTCTACTGCGGATACGTTGAGGATGGTGCAGAAAGCCTTTGGTGATGAGGCTATGTCCAAAAAAATATTTACATGTGGTATAGTGAGTTCCAAGCCGGCCGTGAACGTGTCGAAGACGAAGAGCGTCCTGGGCGACCATCAACCTCTTCTCTTCTTTGATTATCGTGGTGTTGTGCATTATGAATTCCTTACGCCGGGCCAAACAGTCAACAAGGAATATTATTTGAACGTTATGCGTCGTTTGCGTAACGCTATCCGCCTAGAAAGGCCGGAATTGCGGAAAGACAATTCTTGGTTTTTACACCACGATAATGCACCATCCCATACTGCACTCGTAATTCGTGACCATTTCGCCAAAAACTCACCCCATATCGTTCCGCAACCACCGTATTCACCTGATCTGAAATTCAAGTTGTAGAAATAATTTAAAGAACATTCACGAATAAAGCATACTAAAATTGCAAACAACGAATCTTCCATGCGCACCCCATTCAAGTAAATTAATATAAAGGGTGATTCATAACAAGTGTACACATTTTTGTCGAAAAAAAACATAGTTTAGTTTTTATTATGAAAATTTGGTCCCTTACAAATAAATATGAAACATTACTTCGGGCATATGTGCACCTCGTGCTGCTCAAACGATGATTGTAAGTTTCGATGACATTTTCGCACATTTCCGGCGTTATTAGGCGCATGTTGGCTCGAATATTGTTTTTTAATGCTTCAGTAGTCTGGGGAGCATCAGCGTAAACACGATCCTTCAGAAATCCCCAAAGGAAGAAGTCACAAGGAGTCAAATCACACGATCTCGCCGGCCAATTTATGGGTGGACCAAAAAATTCACGTAGAGCGCGGAATGTTTGCACTGGCGATTCATTATTTTTGTAAAAAGTTCTAACTATAATAAAACGTTCGGCTGATGTGTATGACGCCACGGTTAGAATTGTAAAACCCCAAACTGTCATAATCGGTCAATATATGGACCTGAAGTTGGTGATAAATAAGAGTTAAGGCCCATTCACATGTGTACACTTATTATGAATCACCCTTCATTAACTTTACAATTTGTGTGCATTGTAATTACCTATAAATTAATATTTATTACAATCATTTGATTTCACACTCATCACAGATTAATACTTGAGATAGGCTGCATATCAAATTAACACTCTACTTATGCGTATCATGAAAACTTCGAATTGAATCACAGTCCACTATCCGAAAACCAACAACACATTTGATTCTTTCTAAAGCAATTTATAATAATCAAATTTTCATATGTGGTTAGCCCTAACAAGAACTGAAATATTATTTGCATCAAAATTTATCGAATATCTTTGATTTCGCAGAAAAATCTATTGTTTCATAAAGTAAAGTACATTAGATATATAGTGCTGGTAAATTAATTATATATAATGCCCAATTCAAATTTAAATTCATCTTAAAAACATTTATTTTGCCATTTATGCAATGCAACACCAAACATTTGTTTAGCATTTGTTAGTCGAATGAAAAATTGTGATTCTATTAAATATATTTATTTTTACTTTGAAATAATGAATAAGGATGAAATTAAAATATAATCAAATTAATTAATTAATTTTTAGTGCATTTTGCGTTACCGTGGACCCCCTAATTCATAAAATGATTTTTTTATTTCAGATTCTAAAAGCTCTAATCAAGACCTTTCGTTTGATATCCCACTCGACTACCTTTGATTTAAAAAAAAATTTTTAAAGGGCTAATTCGTAATTAGGGGGGACCCCCCTTCACATTTTTTTAAATTTTTGGTAAGACCTTAACTTTCGAGAGACCATCACGTCTGACCTTTTCACAAAGTTTGAGCATTCTAGCTTCTATAGTTTCGAAGGAAATCAACTGTGACGCACGGACAGACGGACAGACAGGTCGCGAAACTAGTAGGTCTTTGTAAAAAAATTTTTTACAAAGACCTTAAAAAGAGACTAAAAGTGATTGGATGCGGATTAATTGTTACGATCGAATGAAATTTTGATTGAGATTGAAAAATATTTGTGTTATAAATAATGAAAGAGAACAAAATAATAATGTTTGGTTAGTTAAGTTTAAAATTTGGTCTTTTCATTATTGAAACCCGGACCGGGTATGGAACCCGCAAGGATGGCAGCCCCCTCCACTAAAATGAGCTTGCTATCGGGCGAGCTCTCCCCTTTTATTGCGTTACAGGGGGCTCAAGATCGGGTGGAGTAGCCTACCGCTCGCGTGCCCTTTTATGGTATAGTGTTATGTGATGACATCACATAATACTATAACATAAATTGGCCACATTTATATTTCTCATTTGAGGGAAAAATTCATGCAAATTATGTATGAGTTTTTCACTGAAATGGGAAATATATGGCCACGTCTACATTTGGATATTGATTCGGTTGGCAGGGTGCGAGGGGGCACCGCTTCCACCAAGATGCCCCACTCTAATTTGTGGGCCATAAATATCGCCGGGTAACGACGAAGTCCACTCCTAAGTCCGTCTGTTTTCTCCCGGCCCAGTTTGTTGCTGGCTACAAGCAATTTCAACCCTTAGTAAGCTACCTCGGCCTCGACACCAGTCAATCGGCATTGGATAGCTTCGATTCGTGAATGCGAAATTTTTTTGTAGTGGGTCTTGTGCTGGGGTAAATAACCCGCCCCACGACGTCGCAACGCTAGCCTGCAAGCGCATTTACGCGTCCCTAGACAAGGCCAAATCTCGCCGGATCCTACCATCCTCTTTCTGCAGAAGAGTTGTCTGAATTGCAAAGATACATTCAGTTGCGGACAAAAGTCTACGACAACTCCTTATTTTGAGTTTCTGGTTAGTTGAAAGCTTTAAACAAAAATCCATTGATGAGCATTTTTCAGTAACGTAAATATATTTATCAAAAAACAAAGACAAAAACATTTCATAACAAACTTAAAGAGAAGTTCGTAAAAACATAAAAAAAATTAATGGACAAAAGACTTGTACACAAAATATTTTCAACTAAACGTATTGGAAATTTTAAAAATTTTTGTTGGCTTAATATTTGGTTCGACCCCCTTTCGCATCACTTACTGCTTGCAGTCTTCGGGGCATAGAAGCAACTAAATTAACAGTTTCTACAGATGTGTTTTTCTCCCATTCTGTAACAAGCGCTGCCTTCAACAAATTTTTATTTTTAATGTGACATTTTCGAATTTTCCGTTCCAAATGCTCCCATACATGCTCTATTGGGTTTAAATCTGGACTTTGCGGAGGCGTATTAAGTTGCCTGGGAGCGTAGTACAACAATTAGTTCTTGACGAAAAGTGCTGTATGTTTTAAATCATTGTCTTGTTGAAAAATCCATCTCTCTCCAAGACGCAACTTCTCCACTGATGACTTCAAATGTTGTTCTAATAGGTTCTTGTAAACATAACGGTCCATCTTAGTTTCAATAAAAGCCAATCTGCCCACCCCAGATGCAGCAATGGCTTCCCAAACCATCACATTACCTCCACCGTGCTTGACAGTAGGAATCAAATTGTTGGTCTCTAAGGCCGTGTTCTTTTTCCTCCATACTTTACGGCGACCATCACTTCCGAAAATGTTGAATTTGGACTCATCTGTGAAAAGGACTTGATTCCAAAAATCATTGTCCTTGTCAATATGGGCCTTGGCGAACTGTAGGCGCAGAAGTCGGTTTTTGGCGGATATTAATGGCTTTTTATATGGAGTTCTACTGTGAAACCCATTAACATTTAATGCTCTCGTGATGGTTCATGCGTGGACATCCTTTTACCTTTCCGTGGCCACTTGTTTCGCAAAATCAGGAGCACTTATTTTTGGATTATTGTTCGCTTCTTTTAGAATAAAACTAATGTCTCTGCGCGGCAACTTTTTCGGTCGGCCAGTTCGCGGCTTATTTTCAATAGAACTACCGTTTTTAAAGTTTTTGATGATTGTATACACAGAAGTTTGTTTAAGTTTCAGTGATTTCGCGATTTCCGAACACGATTTATTGTCTTTTTTATACTGTATGACCATATTGCGGATATCAATAGAAATTCCTTTTGCGATCCTTACAGTTAGATACTAGCGATAAAATTAAAACAAAATTACAGCAGCTCATATACGGAATGATAACAATACCATGTAAATAAATATTGATGACATTCCGTTACGTTTAGTTGGAAATTTTTTGTGTATAACTGAGTCAACACTGTCTGTCATAGACTTTTGGCCATTCAATTTTTTATGTTTTTAGGACTTTCTCCTTAATTCTGGTATGAAAAGATTTTATCTTTATTTTTTTATAAATATATTTACGTTACTGAAAAATGCATTTTCGATTAAACCTTCCAATTAACCGGTATCTCAAAATAAGACATTGTCGTAGACTTTTGTCCGTCACGGTATATATACATGGAATGCTGAATATAGCAAATGTGTTAACTTATCAGTTGAGTGGTTGAGTAACAATACGTCGTAATATACATATACACGTTGAATACGCAAAATATTGCTGAAGTTCACGGCTCGGGTTTCATCACTGAAGCATTTCTTGTACTTTGCACATTTCCGAGTGATGTGACAAAAACAAAATAGTCAAAAACACAAAATCAATGCTTTGAAAAAGAAGAAATTATAAGATTGGAAAATTTAGATGTAAAATGAATTGAATGATGTTTTAGGGAATAAAACAGAGTTTAACTATTAAACAGTAAAATTTAGAAAAACAGGGATCAAGCGTAAGCAAAAAATCCGATTTTAATCATCTTCTTTTCAAAAGAAGATAAATGGAACTTCGTAGTAACCAAAAGCAAGTTCAGTAGGTACTCCTACCAGAAGGGATTTGTATCATACCATTTTTCCAATGATATATATAGACGAAATGATTTATGAATGCATTGCACATAAAAGAAATAAAATTAAATGAATAAACACACAGGCCATTTTGTTCCACCTTAGATAATTTTGCTGAATGTTCGGCCAATGAACATATTCAAATCAAAGAATTTTACGAAAATTCAAAAAATTTAGTGTCCAGGTCGATTTAAAGTGTATTGTATATTAACTATCAGCCCCTGTTGTTATAATTATAGTTCAATTTACTATATATAGAAAATAAACACAGCAAATGTTAAGTAAATGTTCATAAATATGAAATTTTAAGAAGTCTAGGGGCATGGTATCCCTTGTCCTCATAAGACCTGTCTCCATGATTTTTTTCCGATTTTTAAGGCTCAAATGTTTAGTTGCGAGGGGGACACAAACGATCTGTGCTTTTGTCTCAAAGTTCGAATCAAGACCTTAAATTCTATAACGAGTGACTTATAGAATTTAAGGTCTTGATTCGAACTTTGAGACAAAAGCACAGATCGTTTGTGTCCCTCTCGCAACTAAACATTTGGTAAGAAATTTGATAAGAAATTTTTCAACGGTAGAGAAGATCCCTTATAAAATCTTTGTTTTGCAGTTTAGAGAAACCCAATGAAGAGCTCCACAAGCAAAATCTGGGGTTGTATATCGGCACATGATGTTGGTAATCTACATATTATCACTGGAATAATGGGTAATATAGATTGCCTTAACATTTTGAAACAAAATTTAAAGCAAAGTGCTTATCAAATTTTACCTGGACAAGGAACCCAATTATAAATCGCACATTCGCCGAGAGTGGCTTCTCTATAATTCTCTCCAGCACAATCACCCGATCTTAGTCTGATCGAGAATGTTTGGAGCGAACATGATAAACGCATTCGAAAATATGCAATTACTAACATGGAAGTTTTTATAAGTAAGTTGAAATATGAATGGTCTAATATATCTGCTGGATACACCAAAAAGTTGGTGGATTGTGTTCCCAAGAGACTTCAAAGCGTGTTAAGAACAAAGGTCTTCATACCAAATATTAGTTATTTCTTAGGCTTCTTATTTTTCTCTAGCTTTTAATTTTGTACGAATATCAAAGTGACGTGAATTCCTGAATCCATTTATTTAGTGTTATAAAATCATTAAACTTACTAAGAAAATTGCGAATTTTTTATTATTGTCATACAACACATGTAATCAATAAAACATTTCTTTTCAAAAATTGTAACTTTTTTCATTCGATCCCGAAAAAGCGGTACATAAAGTTTTTTTTTACAAATAACCAACTGACTCATTGTACCTTAAAATAAGTTTTCATAATGCTACTAGGGTCTACAAAAGTCCAAATAAAAAAAGTGTAAATTTAGTCGAACGCACGACTGATTTGTGCTGAGGTTACCTTAAAGTAGGCAGTTCGAGCAACTCGGACTTCTTCTGCTAAATCTGAGATATTCTAACTTTCTCGCCTTTTCCATAGCAGTTTTGTTATTTTCCATTAAATCCATTCACACAAATATATAATTGATAGCTAAGGAATACGCCATATAATCATATTTCATAATCGTTTAGTTACGCTTCTCAAATTGTTGGTTGATCTTTTCCAGGTTGTGAGTTCCTCGCACTTACATATGCCACTCATACAAAAAAGGTGTCCAAATTTAGACACAGCTCATTATGTAGTTAGAATCCATTCAGTAGCCTAAATATATCTATTATTGAATCCGATAAAGCTCTTTAAAGACTCACAGTTATAGATAAAATGTTTCTAAATTCGGCATTGTTACAAGACTACAGAACGCCTACATTTTCTTCAGCGAAAGCAATTTTATCGTTGACAGTATCGCGCTCACGGTTGTTGTCGTGGTCGTGGCGAATGAATTCTTCCTCAAAATAACAAAGTCAGGAAGTTGACACTATTACGGCACTCTTCCTGCACGCGTGGAATACCAAATATGGCATACATGAATTGGACAGCCCTTTGCTATGGAATAGGAAATTATGCAAGAAAATATAAGATAATTTACATATTCGTCATAAAGTACTCTCAACACTCGTGCATAGGTAAAGCGAGTGAGAAGTACAGTGTGTCTGAAAAACTTGTTTACTTGAGGATAATAGAAATTTTTCATTTCAAGCGATATCTGTACTGGGATTTAAAATTTTTAAACATTTTCTTAAAATGTAACGAAGGAACTCTTGTTTACGGCCGGCTAAAATGTAACGTTTACGGCCGGTCGAATAACTTCAGGGATAGTCCAGATGACATTATAAATTAAAGTACTCAAAAGAGCAGGAACATATTGAACTCCGTCGAATGTACGATCATGCATAAATGCATTAACGACATTCACTTCAAACTGTGTGTGCATATTCGACAAACTTTTTATTTTCAAAGGCACGAAATACAAACGTTCTATTTTTGTTTTATTCGTGTTGCTTACTCAATTGATGGTTTGGCTCTTTCGCTCGTTCTTCAGTCGCACGTCGTGGCAATGTGATCAATTCTACTTCTGTACAATAAATTTCACTTGCGATAATGTCTATATTACACGTGACATGGTTGTTACGAGCCCATATGCGAGTATTAGACGGTGTGACGAAAGGGTCAAGAATAGAATAGAACAGTTGGCTGGCTCTGCTGGGTTGAGTAGCTCGTTTCTTCGGTTCGTTAAGTAAGTGATCAGAAATGTTAAGCAAATGAAAATTAGCATTTAAGAAAATATCAATAAAATACCAGAGACTAAAGTTAACGAATAAATTGGCTTAATAAGAAGTAATAAATTGTACATTTTACGATTGTACGTGAAACCAGTTGTTTTACAATCGATTTGACATGGATATTTGTCAGTCTGTTTTGTAATACATATAATAAATCACATTTCGAAGGTTTTCATTTATTATACTGTGTAATGGGTGTGGACATACATATTTAGGGTAGAGGCACTTAGAATGGTGAATAGCTTGATATCCCACGCTCTGCGGTGTTCATAAATTACATATGAAAATCTTAAATATTTCATCCTTTGATGCTAACGAAATAGAATATTGAAGAAACAACCACTTTTTGATTGACTTTCAAAGGAGAGAAGGCTATCAGTTTCACCATTTTTTTGCGTTTTTATGCCTGTTCACATATAAATAGCTTTTGAACGGAAATATATGTTTTCGGCAAAGTACAGGACTTACTTTCTACTAGGTCCCATTTGAAGGGCATGCGAATTGAATACCGGCAAAGGACATTTTCCGTTAAAACAAGAAAATTTCGGACTTTCACCCCGATTTCTCAGCATAACTAATCGACGCATGCGAGGATTTTCATTATTAAGGCTTCAGACGAGAGACAACATTTTAAACTGGAACGTACCAACATAGAATCGGAATCCCTTCAAGGACTCTGCAGATATGAACCATTAAATATGGTGCATGGACGTCGAGAAATTGAATTTTAATGCATTTTTGGTCGAAATACACCCATTATTTTGCGATTCTTCACAGATTTGATGGAGGACACAGAGTCTTATGCTCATGAAGGATTAAAAAAATCAGTATCCTTAATTTTTCCTATAAACCGTACATTTTGGTAACTCCATTCTATCGAAAATAACCAATAAGTTAATTCTACATCTAGCTTAAATGCTATAATTTAGGATGATTTAAAGCAACGTATTTTTTCATCATTGCTTTTCCCTCAGCACTCGTCCTCCGGCTGATAATGAACAGTTACGAGTCACCTTTGTTTCCCATCCGAACACCTGGAAGGAACCTTTGCGTATACTATTCACGCAAGACCGAAAGAAAACGAAGAACTTACTTTGAGCACCGGGATAGATTAGCTACCGCGAGCCAAGTTTTAAAGTAAGGGATTCTTTTGAAAAAGAGAAATTTCAAGTGTTCGATTTAAAAAGCACTGTGTAAAGTAGGGTAATTAACCGGATGTATGTAACTAGGTCTACAGATAAATCCACTTCCACACCAGACATTGAAAGGGAAAAGTTTCCTCTGATGGGACGCCAGAACAACGGGAACAAATGGCCATCGGCTGCGAGTCCTCGACCTTGTAGCTTCAATTTTCAGCAATCTTGAACATGAAGACACAGAAACTGTCATAGGGTGCCTTTGCGGTGCCACAAAATTTTGGATCTGAAAGGATATTGTAGTGGTGGCAGTTTGCAGGATATCTATTAAGTATAGGGTCCGCAAAAGAACAACAAATCACCTATATGTGCCGTGAATTGCACAAGGGGTTGGAGTAGTTACATTTGATGGGAAAAATACATAGGGACATAAACCGAGCGAACGCCCAGAACACGAATTCAGCGTATCAGCACAGATTACGGCGACGATAAGTACAACAACTGCAACTAGCAATGATGCTAGGATCAATACGAATTCAAGGAATAAATACACTCGTTCTACTCACCGATCAGACTCATTTAACACTTCAAATCAATCGAAAATATCCTGTTAACGTATGAGGAATTTTCGTGTTTTCTTTAAAATAAATTTTCGATAAATAAATAAGAAAACACTTACGAATGTACTAGATAAAGAAAAATTTACGTTTCAATTGCCCAATATAACAACAGTTTGAGTGCTGCTGGTACATCGCGCACGGCTAGTAGAAAGTTCATTTCTCCCGAAAAGAATTTAACGGGTTCCCGTTTGAAACGAATTGACGAGGGACCCGGGAACAATGAAAACTTTTTCTTTAGCAGAACGACCATTGGCGGCGACGGAAGAAAGAAAAAACGCAAAAGAGATTAATCGCGGATTTCAATTCCCATCGACGAGAACAGAAAGATTGAAGTTGGCGGCGGCAAGCCAGTTTGTTGAATTGGTGACGAAAAAAAAAGTTAGAATCGGTGGCGGCATGTACCTGGAATTTGTAGCAAAATCACCGGAGGAGGTTTTCAGTTGGCGGCGACCAGCGAGTATTTTGGATCGGCAGTGGAGGTATCGGGGGCCCCTATGTGCGTAGGTTTATAAATACTAAATGAATTACATAACTTAAATTATTATTAATATCATAAATACATTTTCATCTTAAAAATTGAAGCTTAAATTGTTGTGAATTTCGGGAAAGTTTTAGATTTGTTTTGCGTTGTGAACTTGGCTCGCAAGTAACGCTAAAGAGAAAGCAATATTGAGCTTCTTTCGGTAAGTCCAGTTGAAGGTTCCACGTGGTCTCCTATATAATTTCGGGATACCGACTCATGATTTTTTCTGTATCCCAACTTAGTGAGATTTGCTTTTGGTTTAGTGAGTAGATTGTGTCGGTGGGATTCTTTTGGCGTTTAGTTTCAGGTGTGGTTACAGTTTGTGTGTTGGAAATTCTTTTGGTATCCCAATTTAGATGCGGCAGCGAAATAACTGCGATAAAGCGTCCGCTCGCTTGGCGGTTGACATAAGGGTTTAGGATTTAAGTGAGTGGCGCCCACGCCAGTCTCTGGCGAGCGAACCTGCTGAACCCTCAATCGGTAACAAAACTTATTAAAAGATCCTTCTTACATCCTTAGAGGAAGAGTTATACATAAAATTTGGGAAATTCCCCAAGAAATAATAAGGATTGAATGACTGCAAATTATAAAATTTATTGCCAACCGAAAATTGATGCGTTACTTTCTAGATAATTCCATATATAATTTGCCCGGAAAGTTAAAATTAGTGATTCCTTTACCAAAGTTCGACGGGAACCGCGTCCTTAAAAGAGTACACTTACTCGTAACATATCTTTGTATAACTGATCATCACTTGGAAGATGAACATGAAAACACATACTCATAGCTGAATTTTCACTAAACTGTGGCACACAATTTTCATGAACGCTTATACGAAGGCATTTGAATATCGAATAAATGTAGATGAGTGTTACAATTAAAAACAACCCTTATTGTTACATAACAACAACACATGTGTGGATTTCAATTATTGAAGTTGCATATGAGAACTACCATATTGGACTGATACGCGTAAGAAGAGAATAGTGATGAGACGATAACATAACAGACAATACCTCAGTTGAAAAAAGTCACCTTGACGTGTTCTTATACATTTTTTGTCTTATTTTAAGTTGAAATAAGGTTTCTCGCAAAAATTTTTCCTTGAGGTAATGTAAATACATTTCAAAAATTGTAAATCATTGATTGAGTTATGCCAAATTAATTTCATTATGGTAGTAATGACCGTAGATTCTGATCTCCTAATAACTTGCTCTCTACAATTATGCAGGGCTTTCCAATGAGAGTTGTTATTTTGATATTAAAAGAAAAATGCCATTTTTCTATATAAATGATCCGATATTTATTTCAATATAAAGTAAAAAGTATGCCATTAATGGTGAAAAATAACATCATTAAATGACCAACACGACCACGCTTACATGACCATACCCTTTTCATGAAATTTTCCATAGCCAATAGCAAAGTAGCTGCCCTATATCCTCGATAGCCTCACGAATTCCATCTTTGAGGTTTTTGAATCGACGCTGGGCTGTTTGCGTAGACCTTTTCTTTCACGTGGCCCCAAAGGAAGAAGTTGCAAGGTGTTAAATCAAAATCTCGGTGGCCAATTGTGATCAGCTCTTCGAGAGATAACACGGTCCGGAAACTTTCCCCGTAAAAGATCAATGGTTTGGTTGCTTGTGTGGCACGTAGCGCCGTCTTGTTGAAAGTAAACGATGTCTAGATCTATACCATCCAATTCCGACCATAAAAAATCATTAATCATCTCTCGATATCCATTCACCGTGACTGTTGCTCCAGCCTCATTTTCGAAAAAGTAAGGTCCAATGACTCCGCCGGACCACAAACCGCACCAAACAGTCACACGTTGAGGATAGAGAGGCTTTTCAACAATAACTCTTGGCTTTTCCGAGCCCCAGATGCAACAATTTTGCTTGTTGACGAAGCCACCGAGGTGGAAATGGGCCTCATCACTCAAGATGATTTTTCGATGGAATTCCGGATCATTTTCATGCATTTCAAGGACACAATCAGCAAAAACACGACGTTGTTGACGATCGGCCGGCTTGAGTTCTTGTCTTAACTGAACTTTATAAGCCTTAAGACCCAAATCTTTACGCAAAATACGGTGTAATGACGTTTGTGAAATGCCTAATTCCAAAGAACGACGAGGAATGGGCAAACCTAGGGTTTCTTCAACACTTTCGGCTACAGCAGCATTATTCTCGGCTGTTCTTGAGTGACTTGCACGGGTTTCATTCTTCACATCACTCAGTTGTCCCAATAGCTCGAATTTTTCCACCAATTTCTGTATTGCGGTCCGACAAGGTGCTTCACGACGACCCAAAAATGTTCGAGTTTTACGAACCGTCTCTGCCAAATTTTCACCATTTTTATAGTGAATTTTGATAATTTCAATGCGTTGTTGAAGCGTGTATCATTCCATTTTTATTAATGGCGTAGTTTCTACTTGTTAAATATCAAAAAATGACAGCTTCAAAAGTGACATCTACCGAAATAGCGGGCTATTCAAAATAATACCTCTTATTGGAAAACCCTTTATTACAAAAAATTGAATAAAGATTATTACCATCCGTTCTGTAGAAAAAAGCATGGGTTCAAGATTTTCACAGCTTATACGGATGCATTTTGAAATGATGAAAATAATCTTTGGCGGGATGCATTGAATCCATATATTCATCCACATCTTTCTCGATAGGCAATGATGTATTTTAAGAGCTGGTTGGTTTTTCCTCCTTTTTTCCAATTAGTGGATAATATTTAATAATTATCACATTTGATATTGTTTTTGATCGAATATTGTTTAAATTTAGAGTGATATATGGGCCATTAAGTTTCTGATTTTAAAACTTGCTTTTTGTTTTTATAAAATTTAGAATGATTGAATCAATAAAGCACATTTGAGTCTAAAAAAAACAATAATATTTTGGGCTAGAAAACTTTCCTACAAATATAAAATCAGTCTTTGAAAAGTGTGAAATAATAATCTTTTAGAAAAAAAAATTAAAAACCGACTTCGAAATACCTTAAAAAGTGTGAAATAATTTGCATGGAATCGGTGCCAAATAAACTTCCCCGTTTGGACATATGCAGTACCTTCAATAAAATGAAGAAACGGGGGAAACTGATTTGGCACCGATTTCATGAAATTGATTTCACCCTTTTTAGGGCATTTCGATGTCCGTATTAATTTTTTCCTAAAAGTTTTTTTTATTAAGTGGAAATAGTGTGTACTTTGATTGCAAGTACTACTGGATTCCAATAATTTGTGACATGTGTGCAAGCAAACCTTAGGCATAATATTTGCTTTGACTCAGTACTGGCCCGTCCCTCAAACAGAAGGCTAAACGTCTATAGAGTTTACCCAACTATATAGTTTTCCCTCAAATATAGATGCATTACCTTTTTCTTCGCTTGATTAGAAGAATTTTAACAATACTTTGCAATCAATACCAGTCGCGTTGAAAGTGTACTTGAACATTTTTTATATAAGGGAAGTTCGTCACAAGGGTTTTGTGAGGCAATGACAATTTTTCAATTGAGTTTGAAAATGTAACCTTTGACTATCATACATTCCAGTTTACCACTATTTCGTATGTGTTCTACTGACTTAATAATTTGAGTGGTCACAATATCAGAATTCACAATTTTGAAAACATTTTGTTACATTATTATATAAGTTGCAAATAGTTTTTAAATTATCTTGAAAATCCTAGCACATCTATAGTAGTGTCTAAGTCCGTTAGAAACCAGGGTATTCCTCACACATATATTACCAAGTCATCTGAATGTGATTGTTTGGACACGCAAGGGTTCCATTTTGACTTCATGTAAAAAAAATGTTAAATTCACATATCATACTATTAATAACAAAGTTGATCAAATTTTGACTTCTTATTGATTTGGGACTTGTACTCGCAAAGACCTACGTGATTTTTTCGGATTTTCCCGCCCAAAGATGTCCAATCGAGAGGGAGGCGGTTGAAAATTTTTTCAGAAAGTTTGACACCCGCCGCACTCTTTTGCTACTTTTTAAATATCCGATATTGAAATTCCTCGTGGAAACCTTTCATTTGATACCCATGTCGGCTGCTTTTGGTAAACTTCCATAGATGGAGGAGCCCTCCTTTGATTTTATAAAATTTAGCTCCGAGAAAAAATTGCAGTGTATCACGAATGGATAGACAGACGTACAGATGGACAGGCACTTGTCTGTATATATGTCTAATTCAAATGCGATTTATTTCATCAATCATACTAAATTTTATAAAACATAAAGCAAGTTTCAAAACATTATAAATAATCAAAAAATTTATAGCCCACTTGGCACTCTAAATGTAAACAACACTACAATAAAAATTTAGTCGAAAAAATCCTAGCATATTTTTAACAAATGAGATTTATATATCATCAATTAATTGGAAAAACTGAGAAAGACCCACCCAACTCGATTCAAATTTATATATAATACAAAGAACACTACGAAATAGTGAATGTTTAGCTTATACGAGTATCTCGTGTTCTAACTTAATTCTAATAAATTCTAATCAAAAACTTCATCTCATCTGTGATATTTTTAGAACGGCCTCAGCGAGCTAAGGATTTGGACTTTGCTGGAACAACCTTACCTGACAACGCGTACGAACGCTGGCAGTAGTTTCTGCGGTGTCATGGGGCAGGTTCTTTCCACTAGCGCAAAGTCTACTACAAAAAGTTCGTGCGCACGAATTAAAAAATTTCATTGAGCCTGACTAAAGTTGAAGGGGAGTCTGTCAACTTCTGCTTACACTAACTGATAACACGGGTAAAGCTAAAACGTACTTGAAAATTAGGGCAACCTCCCAACCGGATCTAAATTCTGATGACAGGGTCCAACTTCAGGGACTTGTCATCCCTTGCCGTAAAAGCCCCGAAAGCAGCAAAAAATCGGACCACAACCTTATGAACGCTCGCGGAATTCGGTGAACATGTCGAATTTCATCGAAAATATTGATTTCCGTAAATATTTCTACGTTGATCATTAGTCAGGTATTGTCTGTCACATGTGAAGTTTGATAAGTTGGCGAACAATAAAACAAAAAAGCAATATGTTTGTATTTTAGAGATATTTTAGTGTATTTAATACACGTATCTCCTATAAAAGCCTCCTCCTTTAAAATTTTGCCACACAACTTTAGTTAACGCTGAATATTTGCCTCTGAATATGTATAATAATTTATACAATATATGTTTTTTTTTGTCTTTTCAGGTATGTCTTCTATCAGACCCTCAATGACTGAGTAAGTTCTAAATAAGTTTTGTTTATGTACAAGCAATGCAGGTGACTGTTTTATCCTTAAAGTTTACATTTGCTGTTGCTTCAACTTCATGTAATCCGTTGAAATTGTTCGGTACAGTGGACAGATGTTTTCAGAAAATTCAGGAGCATATTGTAACACGTTTCAGTTTGATTTTGAAGTTGTACCGCACACACTAAAATTGTTTTAATTAAAATACTTGGCGTTTTAATTTAAAACGCTTGGGTTTGGAGTGTTACAAAGATCTTTGGAGATTCCAAATTGATTAGTCTTTACAATACACAGGAAGGTATGCTTTGCATAGCTCCTGTAATGCAGCGGCAGGACTCTTTTTGCACAGAGGCTGTTCTTGGGTGCAGCTTTTTCCCTTTTTTCAGGCCAGAGTACCATCGTTAATGATAGGTTATATTATTGCTTTCGAGCAAAAAACAAATGCGAAAATCCCACTAATTTTATTTTCCACTGGTTTTCAAAATATAAACTTAGCATTATTTGTTTTTTTCTAATGGATTGATTTATTCTAATGAATTGATTTATTCAAAAATACTTTGAATAATATTATATCACTACTTGTACATTGTACAATATTTGTTAAACTTTTTTAATTGGATAATAACTTAATAAACTGATGTAAATTTAGAAAGTACCTAAATATCAGTTTTAAATAATAAATTGTAAAAGAATACAAATATATTTTGTATGTTACCTTCTGAAATTAAATAATAAATACCTAAATGGCTAATATGTATATCATTTGCCGTGCAAAAAGTAGCCAATATTAAAAAATTTAATAAATAGTCATATTTATATTCAAGATTCTTCCCCTTGCTTAGCACTCCAAATTTATTGATGTTTGGCCAAATTTACCAATTAAAACGCTTTTTCCCTTTATATGTGATATATTTCGACAAACATATATTTCGGCAAATATATATTTCGGGAGTTAAGTTGCTCCCTTCGTCAGTGTCAAGCCAATATATGAAGGGAAGAACTAGGGTTTTGATTGGAAAATTTGGCAAACTTATATACAAGCGGTATTAATATTTGTCAGATTTTTGCGGTCTTCTCCGTCACTGTTTACTTCTTCTGATGGTAAAAAGGTTCCCCAACTCTAGCATTAACAGATAAAATTACACGTTAGTAAGTCGCTCAGATGAATAAGAACTGGATGGGCTAAGCTCATATAAAACGTATAGGAGAACATGCGACCGGGTTCTGCTCTCTTCCAAAGGACCTGTCAGTCACTTCCTCTTCCTCTGACTCTTGCCGCTCACTTTCTTGTTCCAGAAGCTCACTCAATTGGATCTGTCTGTCAAGTTGACGGATCCAATTTGAACGCCAAGATGGCAAATTGCAAGTTTCGTCGCGAATTTCATCCGATATTAATACTGTGAAAAGTGTTCGCGATCTGAATTCATTCCAAGTGTTTAAAAATTTTATTGTGCTTTGGATCCGTATAATTTTAACGTGTGACACTGTGAAATAACTTGACAATTTCAAATTGAAATGTGTAGTGCCTTCGTGTAAAAATTATATGCGAAAAGGATCTGTAGGTGTTTCCTTTCACAGATAAGTAGATAATACGTGAATGTTTTGCATGTTTTCCTCATAATGGTGAAGGTTTTTCAAATAGAAAACAAATTTTGAGGATTGTAGGAAAACTTATTTTCATTGAGCAGCCGCCATATTTGCTTGTCCAATTTGGCTCTCTCTTAGGTTGTAAACAAGAGCGTAGCAGTAGGTAAAGTGGTCGCAGGGGTTGTTGCGACCACATGGTCACGTGGTTGTCCACTCCAGTATTATTTAATTACTCAATGGTAGGTCGAATATTTTTAGAATAACAGTATTTCTTCAAAAGCTGACAGCCTTAGCTCAATGATGAACATGTTGATTCACTTCACAGTTCAGTTCTGCGCCTTGTAAAGCACTTTACACCACCGTCTCCTTCCAATTTTACGATTCAATAAAAATTCTGATTCGATATATTTTCATCGGAAACAATGCTTTTGTTAAGCATCTTAATAAAAAATCTACGCTAGCTTTTACTCGTTAACCATCTTCGCTTACACATGCGTGACTTCAGAGGCAAAAAACAACTAAAAGTTAGCACTTAAATTTTTATTACCAACCATTTTTGACTACCCCGCACACCAAATTAGGCTAGTGCCGAAGTGCCTGAACAATTTGTCATCACTATTTTCTCGCGATTCCATCCAAAGGAAATTCATCGAAAGTACTGTTCTTGTTGTTTTAACGTTGGCTGCTTGTGCTGTAATTATCGATTCAAATCACTGCTGCACACTTGCCAAATTTCACTACCAATACGTGCAACTTTTTTTGGCAAAACTCTTCATAATAATTTCTTTTAAGGGAAACGAATGGTCTTATTTACAATCGTGTGTCCGCGACTAAAAATAACCGACAATTTGGACTGGACTATTCACGATGTAAAGTGAACGCCAAAAATTTAATTCTCAAAGTCAAGGCCAGCATCATATTTAGCCAAGGAGAAAAAGATGAAGCGAAGAAAAAGAGGAAATGGTCTTCGCTGCCAGCTTAAAATGCTATGAAAAAGTGCAAATTGTGGTGTTTGTGCGCGAACTACCTTCGAGCACTTGAAAGAGTCATGAATGGATGCAAGATGAAAAAATGTTTGGTCCATTTAAGTGGTTCAGAATTTTCGGGGAAAATTATTTTCGACACGACCTGGAGGTTCAACTTTTAGCTTTGAAAAAGAAATTCCGGGTATAAACCATCAGATAGAAATTATGTTTGATTGTGTTTGCCATAATAGGGCGTGAAGCTATCGGAATTTTATAATGGATGTTTTCGGTTCAATAATAACTTAGGGTTTTAACACACACTAAACAAAAGACGTGAAAGATAAAGTGTAACATTTTTTTTCAATAATCTTTAAATGCGTTTCGATAGGAACTGAACAGCTTTTGTCAATGACAACTCACTTCAAATTGTCCTAAACTCAGAAAATGCAAAAATTAATCTAAGTTCATGAAGTATGCATTACTAAACCAACTATAGAATAAGGTTTGCACATTTTTGTTGGCGCCATATAAACATGTGGATGCGTATCGACTGTAATAAAATCCACATTTAGCCTGTAAGTAAATGACTGTCATTTGAGATCAAGGCTTTCAGCTATCAACACAACTTTCAAGCGATAATGGAAACAAAATATTTGTTCTACTTTGTTGCTGTTTAAGGCGATATCTATCCATATACAAATACCGTGACTACCATTTACGAGTATGTTTACATTTCGCCTAAAGGCTTGTTTGCAAAAATGTTAATATTTTTTCGTCGCACATGAACGGAGCGCGACGAATTGTCGTCAGCTTGTCTGATTCTACGTTTATTTAGTACATTCAAGTATATGTATGTATAAATATATGCTTGGAGTATGCAATTTGTCCATTTAAGCGGTGGATAAATATCAATTGGTGTTATAAACTAAAAAGGTAATAACAATCTGTTCTTACTATTAAAATGAGCAGTGAACAGATGATTGTCTTTGTCATAAAAAATTAATAATGTCCGTCAATATATTAAGTTAAGCTCAATCTTCCAAAATATCGTTTTTTGAGGATTTTCAGCGTTTTTTTATCAGAATAAGATGCTCCTGATGCTGAAGTCAACGATGCGGCTGTGCGTTATAATAGATCGAAAAAATTGAAGATCCCAGCGTTATGCTTTATTATGTAGTGTTTATTATAGTGGGTAAAAATGTCCGTGAAGGACTTGCAGTGATTTTTAATTGCCTCTGTGAATCAGGTGTTGGTATGTTCACCGGACTTGGTCCAGGGGTGCGTGTATGCGCTTGTAGGCTAACGTCTGCGGTGTCGAGGGGCGGGTTCTTTTTCCTAGCACCAAGCACCAAGTCCAACTACAAGCTATTTATCGCATACACGATTTGTAGAGTGGCCTCAAAAAATATAAGCGCAAACTAAAATGAAAGGCGTAGGCACGACTGAAGGCTTTATTGTTTTGATATTTACTGTTCCTGGTAACCCAGCGCGCTGTCAAAAAACGAACTCAGCCTTGACGAGAAAATCGTTCTGCACGGAAAAAGCGGGGCAGCCAGGTGGAGTTGGAGCCCCTTCGCGCACCTCCCAACCGGACTTAAGTCCTAATGTCGGAGTCCATGTGTGGACTCTCTATCTCTGTCGAAGGCCTCTGCAACTAAAAAAAATCACAACCCGATGGCTGGGCTAGAGAAGGTCCCTAGCCATCGTTGCGGGCTTAGACTCGGTTCATTCAAACGGTGAAAGAAGAAGACCGATTATCTAATTCCAGCAATAATTCATTCTATTGAGTCTTTATGTAATGTTATGTGTTTCCTTTTGTAAATCAACATTTATTTATTTGACGATAAAAGAGATAAAACATATTCGTCGTATAATTTACTTCGTGCGCGCTACATTTCTTCCTAGCAGAGGAATTAATAGTTCAGGTATGCATAAATTATAAACAAAATAAATATCAACCTTAAGATGGCAATTAACGGTTCGCAACAATAAATTCGTGCGTGTGTCTAAGAGAATTTACGAATCATCTACTAAATCGCGTAGAAAAAAACTTTGACAATTTTGTTAAGTTTAGTTTGTAGTAATCGAGCCGTCGCCTAAGCAAACTGCTCGAAAACCCACATAACATTGATGCAAATTTTAATTGCAGATTTGAAAAATTTAATCATTTCAATTTATAGTTTTATAAGTTATAAAATATTTTTTTATTATAAATTTTATATTATCTTTTTGATCTCTATGTTAAATTTAAATTTTTCCTCATAATTATTTCATTTATGATATTTATCTTTTATTATTTTTTAAATTTCGTTACATTATTATCTTCTTTTACAACGCAGCTTATTCACGAATTGCGCTTCCGCTATGCAATCTAGAGTGGATGGAAGGCTCGTCAACTACAGTTGCGATTAGTCCCGCAAGGTGACGATTGGAAATGAGGTGAGGAGATCTGCTTGGGCGGATGGGACTCTGCTTCTGATCGCCACGCGTTGCGCACGTCGGGATAATCGCGCGGCAACGAACGCTTCTTTCATCTTTGCTGTCTGACGTGCATGGGGTGGGAAAAGTTAGCGTTTGCGGAAACGGTTGTTGCGTGTGTACTTTGTCGCTCATGTTTTAGTTTTCTGATCCAAGCCATCGCGAATATCGTTCGGGGTCTTGCATTTGGGGGAGAAGTAGTGCAAAACATCTGTCGTGTTGTCAAGTTCTGTATCGTGATCATGATAACCCGCGGATAAGACAAAATTGCAGTTTCTTGGGCTGCGATTGCATTCAATTCTTCAACTTAGTTTCGGATACCGAATTTTTGTTCTAAAATCGCGTGGTGCAGCCTGCTGTCTTTATTTATAAACAGTTTTTCAAGCGTACAGGAAACCTCTCTGCGGCTGCTGCAATTCTTGCCTGGCTTCAGGCGCAAGGAACAAAGCATAATCAATCGATTCGAGTTGTGCAGACATCGGTTACTGGCACAGTTGGTCGGATTGCGATTTATTGCGACTAGCACGCAGTTATTTACCATTGTTGCTAAGCTCGCGGGTGGATTTTGTGATCTATTCGGAAAATCTCAGGAAATAGATCGAAAAACACTGTTAAAAGTGGTCTGCAACGTATTTCCCTTGAGTTTGTGGCCCTGGTGTGCATTTGGCAACATGAAATGTGTTTGAACATTGTGACGGTCGAATGTCACTCTCGACTGCGATGGTGAAGTTCTCATGTCGAAGCTTATTTCCGACGCATGAAGAAAAATAGAATTTGACGGGCAGAGTCGCACGAAAACTGCCGTAAATACAAACATCGCAAGATGATAGATTACTCGAACATAGTGGATTATGCACGGCAGGTTATTATTGACAATAAATTAACGGACGTGATACCTGTTATCAAAGGAAAAGTCGATGACGTGGAAATGCCAGATGGGATTGAGAAGTTGATACAATATCTGAATTAATGGCATACTGTATATGTTACGAATCAAAGTTGAATACGGTGTGTTTGCAAGAGATAAGTGGCTAAAGGGAAACGGATGATGTTTCCAGATAGTGGAACTTCCGTCATAACTGCTATTGAAGATCGTCAATATAAGGATAGAAAAGAATTAATTAGTGGAGCGATGCTTAGGGTTTTGATATGAGTGGTATTTGAAAAGTAGCTAAAACTGAACTGAACTAATTGGCCCAAAGAAGCTTGTCTTGACATCATATACTATTAAATAAGTTGAATTATATTCAGTGCAAAAGTGTAATTTGGAATTTTTCTCACCCCCCTATGTCAATCAAGTGTAAGAATAATGTGCAAGCGCTCGTAATGCACTTAAAAACAACATTTTTTCAGTCATCATTGTAATTCATCCACATCATCAGCGGGCGCCCGGCGAGGATGTTGGGTAAGTACCCCTGTTTTCTTTAATTTATTGAAAAATTGCTTTTAATTTATTTTTATTATAAAACTGGCAGTGCTGCACTTATTGTTAGTAACCGAATTTTTTTCCAATTAGTTTTTGTTGCCATCCATTTTCCTTTTTGAACACTTTTCGATCGTCATATAATTTTTTTTGTACTTATCACCCCGAAATAAAATAAAAAAATAATTGATAAGTTGAAAACTCCGTTTCGTTAAATCCTGATCGGGTATGGGGACCGCTACGTTGGCTGGCCCCTTCGCTATACTGAGCTAGCCATCGAGCGAGCTTAGCCCTTTTTATGCGTTTCAGGTGCTCTTGCCGGGTAAGGTGACCTCCCGCTCGCGTGCCCTTTTATGGCAAGTGCTATGTGATTCCCTCACATAATACTATGACATAAATTTGCCACGTATATATTTTTCATTTGAAGGAAAAACTCATTCAAATTATGTTTGTATGAGTTTTTCTCTTAAATGGAAAATATGGCCACGCTTACATTTGGATCTTGATTCGGTTGGGAGGGTGTGCGGGGGACCGCTTCCACCTGGATGCCCCACTCTTATTTGGGGGCCATAAGTATCGTCGGTAACGACAAAGTCCTGTTAAGTCCGTCTGTTTTCTCCCAGCCCGGTTTGTCCTTTGAGTCAGCAATTTTTTAACCTTAGTACGTTACCTCCTTCTCGACTCCGGTCAATCTTCATTTGACCCTCGAAATTCGTGTAGGCAAAATTTTTTTGTAGTGGATCCTTGTGCTGGAGAAAAGATCCCGCCCCACGAAACCGCAATGCTAGCCTGCCAGCGCACTCACGCGTCCTCAGACAAGGCCAATCTCGGTGGATCCCATCATCTTTCGCCGTGGCAGCAAACCATCGCTGCAGTCCTGTACGGACATTCTTTCTACTCATTTCACTATAAGTCACTCTCCACTATTATACAACTATTGGGATTGACATAATTTCTACATGCTTTCAAACCAACAATAAGATGAAGACGAGAAGAAACAGAAGAATAATAAGAAGAATAATAAATTAGAACAAATTAGTACTTTGTTAAAATTGTATGTTTAAGTCAGACGAAATAAGAATTATTAGACAGAATTCTATCATTGGCTACTGCTTTGAATTTTGCATTCATACCAACTTAGGTTAATCATACAGAGTTTATATTTTATATTGTTATAAAACCACATTTACTATGTCGTGTAGTATGTTGTTTTGTATGGTTTGTGTGTTGTTTGTCATTTACATTGCATTTCATTGTTTTCTTTCTTCCGCGTTTTAATAGCATTGATTTCTTTTTTCCATAAAAGCCTAAAGTATAAAATGTTTTATAATTAATTGCCTGGGTGTGGAGTGTGACTTGGATATTACCGGGGAGATTTAACGGATGATTAATAAATGTCGCCAAGGAATCTCTCATGAACTGAATAACCATCCAATAATAAAAGATAGTGGAAAACAATAACAAAAATATTTATTAAAAATATATTGTGCGCGATACTTCTCTTCTCGAACTCTAACAAGTAGTAAGTGAAAAAATTCTCTTCTTTGACATTTTCATTTTACTCTCCTAGTGAGAGTTCGAACTATTCATTCTCCACGATACTCGCCTCCGAGTAATGTTCAATAATGGACAAATGTTACGGATTCGTAGTCGGCGATGCTCGAGATGCTTGATATGTTTTCAGTGCTCCCTTTTCTCGATTGACGATGATTGATGATGGGCTCGTCAAAAGGATTAGTATTTGGTAGATGAGCCGTTTTGAGTCGTTCCGTCGATACTGTGATTGCCTTGTCATCAACTTGAATACGATAGACCAAATTGCTGAGGCGTTCGATAACAGGATGAGGTTCTGTGCATAGTTGCTGCAGTGATCTCTTTCCCTGCAATGATAACGCTTAAAAAACACATGTAAGCACGTAGATAGCTCGTTGAAGACAAAAGGCGCGTAACTGCTACAATGGCCGCTGGAATCGCACCTAGTTGTTGAATGTTTCTCCTTAATTTTTCAACAAGAATTTGCGGATCACGCAATGATCGTCATCCACGAAAAATTCTCCTGAAATGCAGAGTGTCGCTCGGTGAACCAGTTCAGCAGGAGAACATTTCAAATCCTCTTTAAGCAGTGTCCTTCACCCGTGCAGAACTGTTGGCAGTGCTTCCGTCCATAGGCATCTTCGTTACACATCAATGCTGCCTTGAGCTTGCTATGAATGCGCTCTACCATACCAGTAGGCGCTGGATGATATGCGGTTGTGCTGTGGCGATCAGAGCCAATTAGTTGTCGCAATTTCGTGAACAGTGAAGCTTCCAATTGCGAACCCCGATCGGTGGTATCTGCGATGGGTGTTCAAAGTGCGCGAGTCAGTTTCTGTAGAATGCCGAACATATTGCTTCAGTAGATGGGTTCGGCATAGGTTTTGCCTGCAGCGACCACGTGAAACGATCGACGATAGATAGAACATATGGGCAGCCCTGCGATAAATGGATATGCTTGAAACGTTTGTCACAAGTAACGAAAGTTTCTGGAATGTTTTTTACATGCTGATTAACTTTCGAACGCTGACAAGGGAGACAAGCTCTGGCCCAACTGGCAATATCTTTTCCCATGTTGAGCCAAACGTATTTTCTTCGTTTCAACTTGCTTGCGGCTCGTGCACCTGGATGTGAGAGTCCATGAAAATTGCTGGAAAATCGCACGTTGTAGCGTCTGTGGCACAAATAGTCTGGGTTGTCCGGTCGACATATCGCAGTACAACGCTTCCTTGCTTTGGGTGGTGGTGATAGCTTTCCGACACGATTCGAATTCTTCATCCATGAATTGTGCTTGAGCAATGTCACTGGTAGTAATTGTGTTGTCGATTTCTTCAATTTTGGAAAGTGTGATCTTCTTCTTCTTGGCACTACATCCCCTCTAAGGCTTTCGCTTCCAGTAAATAGCGCCTCCAACTGCCTCGGTCCATTGACCGCGTCCTCGATTTCGAAATCCGAGCAGCGATAACGTGTCTTCGTCGACTGAGTCATACCAGCGTTTCCTCGGTTTCCCCACTGGTCTCCGGCCTTCAGTTCTCCCAGCGAATACCTTTTTGGGTGTCCGTTGTTCATCCATACGATTCACGTGGTCAGCCCATTGCAGTTTCCGCAGTCTTACAATCGTTGAGACCTTTGGCTCGTCAAAAATTTCATACAGCTCATTGTTGTATCGAATTCGCCATTGGTCCATATCTAGCTTTGCTCCAATTATTCGCCTCAGGACCCGTCGCTCAAAGGCGTTCAATATATTAACGGAAGCTTGGGTTAGGATCCATGTTTAACGCGCATAGCATAACACAGGTCTTATCACAGATTTGTATAGTATACTTGGAGCTTTGTTTTCCTGTATATGGAGCTGGTCTTCAAGATCGTCAAAACTGAATAAAATATTTTATTTGGGAGCTGTATTTTTCGGCGTATTTCGCCTCTTTCAATACTGCTCCTCGTTATTTTGGCGCCTAAATACACAAATTCGCCCACATTTTCGGTACAGTATTCGCCAAGTGTGATATTTTGTGTTTGAGGTAGTTTTTCTCGACTGTGTCATGAGCTTTGTGTTATGTTCATCGATATCTAGCCCTACTAGTTTTGCCTCGTTGTCGAGTTTCAAGAAGAGTTCTTTGGCAGTTTTTAATGACCGTGACAAAATGTTGATATCGTCCGCATAGGCTACTACTTGGCTCGACTTTTATAGCAATGTACCTCGTGTATCGACAGGTAGCTTCCGTATGATGTACTCTAGAGCCAAATTGAATAGCAATGGGGTCAGCCCATCTCCTCCCTGCTTTAGTCCGACATTTGTGTCAACGTCATTGTCATTTTGGTAAGATGAAATAATATGGCAGGGATGCCAAAGCAAAGCATTATTTGGTACAGTAGGTTACGATCAATACTATCGTATGCTTGCTTAAAGTCAACAAAAATTTGTTGTACGTCTATGTTGAACTCCCAGCATTTTTAGAGTACCTGCTTGACTGTGAACAATGGTCTACTGTCGATCTACCTGTTCTAAAACCACAACCACTTTGATACCCCCAATAATACTGTTGGCGTATGATCCGATCTTATTTTTTGAGATTTTTGAAAATATTTTGTACGCCGTACAAATTAGTGATATGCCTCTATAATTTTGTCCCTGTAGCTTGTCACCTTTTTTGTGGAAAGGGATGATAATTAATTGGCTCCACTCTTTCGGCATATGTTGTTGTTGCCCAATGTGCTGGATAACTTTAGTGTGCTCACTACAACATTTTTGCTACCATTCACGTCTCTGATGTAGGTAGCAAATTGCGATATATATTCCAATTGTCGAGCTCGACTCGGTGATGCTTTGTCCCAACGTTGTTGAAATGTGTAAATTAATGGTTTATAATCCCTCTTGATGATGAAGTCGCAGCCTTCCAGCATGTGCCGAAAATATTTGATGGCCTTGTATACGGCTAAAAGCTCCCTGTCGTAGCTGCTGTAATGTTTTTGGGCTGTATTAATTTTTTTTTTGAAGAAAAAAACGCAAAGGGTTTCCAATCCTTGTCAACCCATTGTGCAATGATTGCCCCCAGCGCAGTATTCGACGCGTCCGTGTACAATGCCCACTGTGCTCCTGGTGCAGGATGCATTAGTAGTGACTAATTTGTGATGAGTTTCTTGCTTTCTTTGGATGCTGCGGTGGATTGATCATTCCATACAATCAGTCTCCTATCGTTCTTTTTACTGCCCGAGATGAGATCGCTGAGTAATGCTAAGACTTCTGTCGGGTTCCGTAGAAATCTTTTGTAGAAGAGTACTACTCCTAGATTTCGCCGAAGTTCCACAATATTTCCTGTTTGTTTGAAGTTTAAGGTAGCCTCTACACGTTGAGGCAGTGACTTTTCTCCTTTTTTCGGAAATTGAATACCCTAAATTTCGCACCACACTCAACACGAGTTATCTTGAAAAATTGTTCTGTGTACAATTTCGAATTCAACTTGACAAGATGTTTGCCTTCAACTGTTGAATTTTCCTAAATGATATGTTTTCTATCATATGGTTGAGTTTTCGTGGAGAATTCAATGGTCAAAGTATAAGAGGAGTAGGATTTTTGTGGAAGTAACTAGAGGGCCACGACACTTGAGTATGTGGATCTTCTAACGGCGTGTAAGGAAGGGGGGATTTTTATTCGTATGGGAGAGCAAGGTATGTATGAAGTAAAAAACCTTCACTCTCATATGAAGTATGTTTTGCGTCCATTACTTTATATGTCTTTGTTTTCTCTTAACACTTTATTTCTTTATTTGAAACATTTTTTTCTCTAACAATAAACCATGAGATCAACGTCACTATTTTCCAACTCTTTGACCTCATATTCGTCTGACGATTTGCCTACCATTCTCCCTCAAGATTACCAAGCTCATTCACACTCATATTACGCTTATAAGCCGAACTACTTGCGACTTGTCTCCTTTGCCGTAAAGTTCGTATTATCTCTGCCGGAAGAACTAGAGTTTGTATATGTAGCTTATCGGCGAAGCTCTTGTTTAGCACCACTGTTGGAAGGCAATGTGAAAGCCGGCACCACTATTATTCAACGAAATATTTTTCTCTATTTCGGCTCATTTTCGCCTGGTTTTAAATGTATAAAAAACATTTTGTTAAACAACATTCATATTTGATATTTTTCCCTGAACTGAAATCAACTTGGTTAATTTTTGCAGTAGTTATTTATATGCATAGAATATAATGATTTCGTTAAACACCAGTAGACTGCATCTCTCAAGCTTTGATCGGCTTATACTGAGAAGCCCACTGAGTCCTAGTACATATATGAGAAGAAATTTACATGGAAACGTAGTTAGGGAACGCTATAAGCAACGAAGAAATTTCAAACCAGATATATGAGTATGTTGTGTACGATTTTTACCTACCGACTATCATGGGAAGCAGTGATCACAAAATTGTCACCAAAACATTTCATTAGCCAAGGAATCGCATTTGATCCTGTCAATCTTTCAAGCGCAGTCATAACTACTCGAGAATTCTTACTAAAAGCAATGCTCCCTCCAATGCACTCATAGTGGCTTTGAAATGAAATGTTCTTATGCTTGAGGTATTCGTTTGAAATTGGCTTTATAGATCATCCACTTCGAAACAAGTTTATGCATTGTCTCTCGCAGACTCTTTCGATGCTGCTACAGACGGCATTAATTACAACGGACATGCCATCTTCTGATAGGTTATAGGAAGGAGGGGGGTAGTGTATTTCAACATCAAACATTACCTTTATTGTATAAGAGAATGCCAAAGCAATATGAAATGTTTAATAAAATGCCTGATTTCAACATGTTTATATTAAAAGCAATTCGCAGTTTGCCGAAAAGTAACTTCAAAACAAAATTCGTTTAAATGAAAAAAGCTCACATCGTTGTCTTAATGCCAGACGACTCCCACAAGACAACAAATAAATTAAGGTCAGGAGGTGCCAAAAAAACACTTTGCAATTTTTTTTTCTAGCGCGCAAAGAGAGAGGGAAAGATTGCTCGAAAAGAACGACCTCAACTCTCGATTTCCCCGTTCTAAGGATCGCCCTTACTGTGCCACATGTTTCCATATGTCAATCGATCTAAGCTTCTCTCCGATTAAGTTATTCATGGAAAACTCTTCAATTCAAGGACAACAAATAAATTAAGGTCAGGAGGTGCCAAAAAAAAAACACTTTGCCATTTTTTTTCTAGCGCGCAAAGAGAGAAGGAAAAGATTACTCGAAAAAAACGGCCTCAACTCTCGTTTTCTCCGTTCTAAGGATCGCCCTTACTGTGCCACATGTTTCCATATGTCAATCGATCTAAGCTCTCTCTTCAATTTTGTTAATGAGATTACCTAGCTGCCTATCCTACCTCTTGCACACAAAAAAGGCGTGGCAGGCGATATCTTCCCTTCATGCGCAAATATACAGCTGACCGCACTTGTCAGTCTTATGTAACTCCATGCCCACTCTAGAGCTGGTCAGGCGAAATTCGGTCTCTCCATGCCTTTGATTGCCATGGCCCCAGATGGGAGGGCGCGGTCCATTTTCCTTTCATGTCAATTTTTCAGGAACGCTGCCATTTTTGCATTGAGCCATGTCTTTCCTGGTGAGCAAGTGTTTCCCTATTCTCTTCGTTTCTGCGTATGTGGATTTTGCTACTCTCTCCCGTAAGGAAGGCGACTGGAATCCCAATGCGATAATCAGCACCGCCCACTCAGAAACTTTCCGATATACGCATGCAATCTTCAGTGTTCTTTGTCTACTGTACGGCACTGATCAAAAGTCGCCTTCTTGATGGTGTGTGTCCTCCTGCATCGGCCATGAGTCGACTAACCTTAACGACTTAATTCAAAGAGCAGGCCTTCTGGTCGATCGTGACTCCCTTCGGAGCCAGGCGAAAAAATACCTTGAGACGCATGCTTTCTTTGTTAGTTCCAGCTATATTTCTTCACTACAAAGGACAAGAGAAAATGAACACAAATTTTTTGTCCCCCTTCCATAAGTCTATTGAACACAGTCTTAAATTATTTTGCCAAACTAAACCAATTATTTTTTTTTTTGCGCAAAATCTTGGCCGAAATCTGGTTAAATTACTCTCATAAAAATGGTGAGATTCTGGACAGTAATTGGTGCATTTACAGAGACGATGGAAATCATCTCAGTACTGGACAAACACGTGAAAGTGGTGTATTGATTGCTGTACACAACTCCCTCCCCAGTGAGCCCATCAACACCCTGCCAAATTCATTATTTCAACATAAAATAGTGCAAATAAAGCTGCAGAAATTTTCTGTGTATATTAGCGTTTTCTATGTCCTTCGAAAATCGTGTTTACCTCCAGAATCTGTTGCATTGCCTACAAAAATGTTTGTGATATTCTATCTGGAATTACTGCTGGAACTAATGAAGAAGACAGAATTATTATAATTGCAAATTTTAACCGGCCAAATATTAGATTCGATTCCCATCAATCTTCCGGACAGTAAAAATTTTAATTTAATGACCACCTTTTATGGCAATGATTTGCAGCAAATCGCTCCTATCCCAAACCAAAATGGAAATTGGTTAAATCTCATTTTCACAAATGTACATGGCGAAGTAATAATCAATCCAAGACAACGAGTACCTTTTTTCCAACACTATTCATGACTCCGCTTTTTCTATTGAATTTTCCACTCCTGATTCAGTTAATCGTATTTCTTACAATAATGAGATTGTATACGACTTTCAGCTGGATTGGTACTTTATAAACCTTAGACTTGGATCAAACGCTATCCACCTTTTATCAGATAATTCTTGACGCTGTTGATTCATTTGTACCTAGAATTAAGAAAAAAGATGAGGTTTTGGAACCATTGATGGGGAGTGACCTCAGATGTTCGCGAAACCAAAGAAACATATTACATAAAATATTTAAAAAAAAAAGGTAATATCGTTTGCGACAACATTAAGAGAAATTATGACGAGCTTACTCATGAGTTTAAAATTAAATCACGAGAAGCATATCAATCATATATAAATATTTTAGGTGAAGAAATGACTTGGAATCCCAGAAAGTTTTTGAATTCGTAAACGTTAAGCGTAAGATTCACGGTTATCCTTCAGCAATGTCATACAAGGATTCCGTCTCTTCTTCTCCAGATCAGATCTTTGAGTTTTTTGCTGAGTATTTTCAATGAGTCTACTGTGTTACTCCGGAAACTGCCAAAACCTCCCGTTCTCTGCCATCGAGGCCATCGAGGTTCTTGACTTGAATAAGGGAACTGGCCCTGATCTTATTCCTCCTTGTTTTTTGGTCCTGTGTAAGGATAATTTGATCCGCCTTCTTTTTATCATTTACTCCTCGCACTTGAAACCATCTTACATAATACCAACAATAAAAAAGGCGAAAAGCGGTCGGTTGAAAATTTTAGGGGAATTGCCACATTATCTACTATACCGAAGCTTTTTGAAAAGATTGTATGCAATAAAATTTCGCGACTTATCGAACCGTATCTCAACGACGAACAACATGGTTTCCGAAAATGCAGATCTACTATCACAAACCTTGTTGTGTTAACATCAGACGTTCTTTGTGAGATGGAAAAAGATAATCAAATCGACGCTATATACCCTGATTTCAGCAAAGCGTTTGACAGTGTGGATCATGAAATATTGAAACTAGATAGCTTTGGAATCACCGGCCCACTTCTTAACTGGATTCATTCCTATTTTAACATCCACATACAATATGCCAAGTTTCAAGGTCGTTTATCCAGGAAAGTTAATGTCCTCTGGGGTTCCTCAAGTTAGTCATCTTGGTCCACTGCTTTTCAATATTTTCATATCAGATCTTTCAGTGGCACTATCAGATATACTTGTACCCCACCTTTTTTATGCCGATGATCTGAAGGTGTATCACATTCTCAAATCTCATACTGACGCTTCCTTTCTTCAATCCAAATTAAATATTTTGCTCCAATGGTGCAACGATAGTAAACTTTCACTCAATTCGGATAAATGCCATGTCATAAGTTTTTCTAGTAGAAAGAAAACAATAACACGAAATTTAGCAGAGTCGAGAGCGTAGTAGATCTTGACGTAATCCTAGACACGTAACTTCGGTTCAATCTTCAGTACGATGAAGTCCTCTTTAAAGCTAATAGGATGCTAGGTTTCATCAAAAGAAGAGCCAAAGAATTTGAGAATATTTGGGTCACAAAACCGTTGTACACCTCACTAGTTCGTCCCATTCTCGAATACGCCTGTATGATCTGGGACCCTATTTTTGACATTCACAACAAAAGGTTAGAGTTGGTGCAAAAACAACCTCTCATCGGTTCTAGACGTAGTCTTTGGATGTGACAACGGACTGTACCTGACAGGTCAACAAGTCCCGACACACTCAGTCTACTCCGAGGTGGTTGCTGGCTAGCTAGCTAGTTCGAAGAGGAACTCGGTCGCAGGTCTTACGCGAGCAGACTAAGTCCGAAATACAATAACTCAGCCACCGGTTCACATGTCCGTTTCAAAACGCGTCAAAAATTAAAACATACGGAAACGAAACCTATCTCTACGTTATTCCGTATTTCCTTCATTCTTCCAGTCAACAACAAAAAAGCTAGATTCAATTTCGCGGTCCCGGATTTCACCAACGCGGTACCGAGAAATATTCTACGTTAAGCTAAACCTGAAAAATCCTACTCTAAGAAAAATGCAAAACAGCCGATGGTACCGCGAACCGCACGCGACGCGAAACCGGCCCTCCGTAGATTTATACAATCCTAACTCGTCACGGCATACTTACCGTTCGCTCTCACTCCTGCTGAAAAAGAAGGGCAGGCTGGAAAAGAAAGTGTTATAATTTAGCACTCCATAATATTATGTATTTTAAATTTCATTTTCTTCCCTACGTACATGCTTTTTTTCATTCTTAGCGAAAACAAAAAAAAAAATTTAGTATATTTTTGAAAAGACTCAATATTTCACATGTAACTATATAAACTAATTAATAATAAATTGACCTCATCTCGGATGGCCTAATTGGTCATGGATCTTGCTCGTGAATTGATTTATTTAACTTAGCTTGAATGAAATAAGTTATATATTTTTTCTTGATGCTTACAACTTAAATATCCAGTACCGGCTTGGTAGATTTAAGTGTGTCTAATGCGAAAAAGATTAAAATGAATAACTAAGTACAAAAACATTCTTTCCCTTCCGTAGCATAGCTTTTAAACGGAGGCACTGTTGATTTTAAAGTTTTTTGGTATACAATAGTTCAATTTATGACATTAAAATTTACAATGTGACACAATCGACATTGTTAAAAGTGACTAGTAGCTGAATGTGAAAAGTATGGATTGGTTCTCTATCATTTATACCCAGAATAAATTTGGAGTAATATCAATAGCGACCTGAGTTCACCTATCCAATCATTACGCCATAATTCATTCTTTCGTTCGCAAAAGTCTTTCTAATCGTACATTTCCTTTCTCGATTTATAGTTTATATCGTTTTTTTTTTCAATCTTAAATTTGGGAAAGTTGTCCGTAAAATGATATATGGAGAAAATAAATCAATACTCCGTCAAAATGCGCTGTATAGACAGTGTCGATACACCTACATACATAATATACATGAGAATATTTTTAATTATAAGTGTACTTCCTTCAATTCTTTACCTACACTTATTTGGCTATATATCTATCCACAATACTATTATTTTTATATTATACATATATGGCTACCAATTTCCTTACGGAAAAGGTCATATTAAGACATAAAGTATGATCACGGTTGTCAAACCATCCGCCGTTTCCTTTTCGAAGTTTCATTTCCTTTATTAGGCTTGCAACTGTTAATGTTAAACTACGTAGAAAAAGTTGACCGAAACTTTTAGCAATACCTAAAACTTGCTGAACTTTCGAAATCACTTGATTCGATTCACAATTTTTCGTTTTGTGAGGGACACCACATTCTTCAATATGGAAGCCTCTTGGGCCTTTCACTACCATTGCATGTAATTTATGTTGCAAGCATTGTAACGAGACAAGCTGCAATGACCAGTCCCAATTGAAGTCATCATACGTACAAAAATATTCAGAACAATGCCGTATTTCTCTCCCAAATTATGTTCACGCCACTTGTATCATTGCAATCATAATTTATAAGACCATAATGAAGACCAGGTAATGTCCCTGTTACATTTTTGATGACAATTTTGGTTTCAATAATGTCATCTGCAATTTTAACAATTCCATCAGTTATTTCAATTCCGTCCAAATTATACTGATCCACTCCTGCACTGAGTATAAGTATCATAGAGACACTTACCTTCATGTCTGCTGGATTACAAATCATATCGTTCAAACTTTATTACACAATGTTTTATCCGACTGTATATCCTTTTTAAATAAATGCGCTTGCGTGCTGCTGCTTTGTCTTTGTTTCCTTCTTCGAACACTAGAAATTCCGACATGCAGTGCTGCAATCATTGCATTTCACATTTCATTTTATCAGTTTAAGTAGAGGAAGGACGCCCACACCTACAGAACGTTTGTTTTGTTAACCCCTCTCTCGTTTGCGTTGTAAAAATGGCTAAAAATCGATTCCGCTCGTCCTTTTTTTCTTTAAAACGAAACTTAAAAGTGATTAATTTAACATCCGTCACTGCGGTTCCGTAAGTGTGTTGAACCGTTACTCGCACACCCACTCCCCATATGGCTGCGTCAAACTCGACTTTGACATTCCCCGACAAAACTGACGTGGGGTGTGAAGTCGTCACAACTGACGTGGGATGGGAAGCCATATGGTAACAATGTGCATATGTATAGATCGCCAGTGGCGTAGGGCCGATTCATTACAAGCCTTCCATCCTACGATAACCGACTTCAAACATTAAATATGGCATCACTAGCTCCTAGGCGAACTGCGTTGTACTCATGTCTAGTTTTCGATGTCCTGAGGGGCAATATTAATGCTAAATTTATTTCCGAGATATAGGCTAAATAACACTTCTAGAACTACCAATAATACTACCATGCTTACCGCAAATAACCACCTACCATATATGCAGATAATGAGCCAATTAATAAATGTTGCAAGGCATTTAACAAATTCGGCTGTAATTATTCTTCTAATACTTCCAAATTCCCAGACACGGTAGACCTTAAATTTACAAAATTTATAATTAACATAGTAGGAAAAACCATGTATTGTTGTTCTAGTACGTGAAACTTCACATGGCTATTACCTTATTACTGAATACGATTAAACTCGAATGAAACTTACAAGTTAGGCTACCTTGATACAAAATTTTATTGAATATAAAGGTAGATATCCGATTTTATTGGAAACATGTAAAATTTATAAGTCCTATTAATATTAACAAAGTTGAGCGAATTTTGGCTTCAAAATTCACATTTTTTTATTGCTATATTCGTAAAGAGTAACCATTTTGGTGTTTTTATTTTTCAGATTATTCGGATCACAGCTGTCCAATCACTAGTTGGAACAAACCTTCAAACCCCCCTAAACCCCTGGATGCTGATAACACTGCTTTAAGACCTGTTTTGAAAAGCTCTCATCAAGGCCTTACATATGATGTGGGGTGAACAAGTTTTTTGAAAGGCCAGCTCCATACATAGGAGGCCCCCATTAAATTGCTTAAAAAGAGGTGAAGCCTGCGAGCAACCTGATATTCAACAGGACAATTCGAAATTCAGAAAACTCACAATAGACTTAAAACGTGACATGAAACGCCCCGATATAATCAACGATTAACAGATATATTAGTCACAATGATATTCTTTAGTAAGAACAATACAGCAAAGGGTAAATGGAAACGTATGACTCAGAACCAAAATTTATTTGTTTTTCTTTGTCCCTATCATATGATTATTAAACTATTTAGACATTTACTTTGTGTCTAGGTAGGCTTGGTCAAAATGAATTTCGTTTGCTTTACTTCTACTCAAGTAATTAATGCTTCCACCGAAATTCTAAACGTGACATTAATGTTTGGCTGCCAAATATATCACGGGAGATTCACATAAGATAGAGACCTACACAAAACAGCAGAATTAGACTATATTTTATGAGGCTTAGTTGTTAAATTTCTAGTAAAGGTACGAAGATTTCAGTGGAAAACTTTTTATATTCATGCTTTTCATTTTCATTTTACCTAGGTTAATTTATTATCGATTGAATTTTTTCCAATTAAATCTACTCAGAAAAATGACTTCATTATGAATAAATTTTCCTAGAATCTGCCGTTTTACATGATCACTCTTACCATTCCTTGTCTTGATAAATTACATTCAAGTTTGTATCTACAATTGCTTATCGAATTTCACCTAATCAATTTTCTTGCTTGTAATTACACAAGCAACATAGATATTTGCTTAGATTTTTCCCGATAGGAACGCACCATAAAACATTCAACATTCTTTTTCTAATACAATAATAAACAACTGACCTGCTAACAAGCAGCAAAAGAAAATAACTTGAAAACGCAATTAATTCAGCAAATCAGATAAGAAGAACGTAGATAGCCCCATGCAATCTTCTTCCATAGAAACATGGTTATCAATTACAAAGCAAATATAAATCGTTCAATTCGGTACCTACTGGTGGCAAGGCAGGAGTTGATATCCTTCAACATCTTCAGTAAACGAAATAGTGCCATATTCAGCAGTTGGGATCAATTTAAACACCCTGGATTTTCAGTATGCATGTTTCAACACAGTTACTTTGTTTTTCTGCCGAAGGATTGGGCATGTAAAGTATTATTGAGTTAAATTGTTATTGTTTCCCTGTCCGCTATTAGATAACAACTTTTTGTTATATCTTTGTCATCATTGTCAATATTCTTGCAACTTCATAATGAATTCCAACTAACTTCCAAAATGTTTGAATAACGTCCCCGTTGTTCGATTCTCCTCCTTTTCCTGAGTTCTTCGACATTGATTGAACTCAGACTTCTTTTTCCAGCACATTGTTCACTGTCATCCGAAATATAAGGTTGAGTCCAGCTTTACACATCGCTTCTGCAGATCTCGGGACATATCTCTTAGCTGTGATCTTCGGTGGTTCCCCTCAGTTGTCTGTTGACTTTTTCCTCGATTCAAAATTTTGTTTAAACTCCTTATGTTGCAGCATCGTTTGTTATTCGAGTTTACTCTGAGCTTTCTTTTTTAGAGTTCTGGTCGATGCTTGCATCTATCCAGTAAGTGCGGTAGCTAATCTTCCGCTTGTTTTATTGCTTAAGCAGGGCATCCATTTGATCAGTGAGAATCATAGCGTAAGTGCTCTAGGCAGCACATGTACTTGATACCACCACACCAGCTGACGAGCCGCAAAAACGTCTCTCCCTTATTCGCCGGTTACTGAATATGCGCATATTTCATGGACTACCGTTTTCACATATTGATGTACAAAAGTGAATCAAATTTAAACGGCAATTTAGTTATTCTTCTTAGCACGCACCTCCACCTTCGAACTAGATGATATAGTATGATGGCAATCGGTGGTTCGTTTATAAAGAGTGGGGGGCCAGCTTAGTTAGCAGCCATGCTCTGTTCTGTCCTCAGTACAGTCATGACAGCGTCTTTCGCGCAACGAACCAATATAAAATTTTTAACCAATGAAGGCGTTAAAACGTGGGAAATTAGTACTGGTTCAAAGGCGCAGTTTGAAGACACTACATTTTCTCATAATCGAGTGTAAACGTGGGCCAGGGAATTTAAGGGTGGGCGAAAACAAAAGTAATGCTCGACGTCCAAGGACAAGTCTTACATATGACAAAATCCGTACCGTTTGAGCGCTCATTGAACATGATCGGCAATTAACTCATTCAGGAATCAGTTGTTACAGTCAGCGAAAACCTCCTGAAGAAACAAAAGACGTGGTTTGCACATTAAAGACGTCGGCTTTGACAAGGGATAAACTGGAAAAAATAGACTGGGAAACACTCGGAACACCCTCCTTATAGTCCTTACTTGCCCCCATGTGACTACATTTTGTTCGCGTCTCTGAAAGAATCACTTGGAGGAAAGCGATTCGAAAGCAATGAGGAAGTCGAGGAGAATGTATGCAATTGGCTGACAACTCATTCTAAACCTTTTTATGAACAAACAATATTTTAGCTTTCAAAACGGTGGCAAAAGTACAAGTAAACACAGGAGACTACATCATAAAATGTATGTAATATTATTCAATAAATGTATAAAAAAATGTTTTTTTTATATTTGATCCACCCTGTATTTTCCGTTTGGCTCCACGGCTTTCTTTCAGCTTAACTGCTGCGTCAAACCCATAGACCGCATTTAGACTTCCTGCATTATAGCCGCTATGGTTGTTGCTTATTATTAACTCCTTCACTTATCACACCACGAATATTCAAGGAATATCAAAATAATAGATTATCGGTCTACTTTCCAGCACAATCGTTAACGTTAAGGTTTGCAAAAGTAATCCCACTCTGGAATCATCCTCTAAGAAAATGTATGATCTGTCTCAGGCTTAACCTTATTTCCATCAAGCCGTCACCGATTATCTCAGTACGAATCACAGTTAGTTGCTGAAGCATTTTCAAATAAAATCTAAGTCTAAAACATTATACTGAAAAAATGCTACAACGTTTAGGGTAAACAAGTACTCCACATGGTGTAGTGGTTAGAGTGCTCGTTGCGTAAGCCCAAGGTTTCTGGTTTGAATCCCGTTGGTGACAACGAAATTTGTTTCGAGTTACTCTTCTGACTGACCTGTTCAGTTATGATACGTGGTGGTTTAAAATCAGAACGGACCGCAGCTGGGTGGACGGACCAACGGCCAAAGCGTGGTACTGACCATATCACTTTCTCGATGGCGAACAGATTCGGTCAAGATGATGAGATACTCTAACTATCTCTAAACGAAGGCCCGAAAGGGGCTGTAGTGCCATAGCAAAAAATACCGTTAGACCGTGCCAGAAAAATAAGTCATGCCGAGGCTTAACTCTATGTCAGTTTAAGAATTTCCCTACGAATCGATGTCACGTTATGTCTATATATATTTATTCATTGCTTTCAATCTGGGCATTCTTAGCATGCTACGCTTATGACATTGAATGACAGCAATAGTAATGACAAATTATCTATTTATGTTCGTTACTTCCTCTGTATTTAAAATGTTGGTGCTATAACTCGTCTATTGCATCAACCGAAATAAAAAGTCAAAATAACAATGATGCCTGTTTAATCGGCTGTTGCAAATGGGCCAAGTTAGAAGATGATTTGCTTTTAAGGCCTTTGCTCGGAGTATGAACTTATTGCTCATAGTGCTAAACGTGCTACATTGTAGCCTGTCCGATATTCTACTTTGGAAAATCTAAATTTTGAAATTATCAAACCGTCAAAAAATGTTACTGTAAGTAGGGCAATCAGCAAGCACTAATATCCAACAATTCGGAAAATTGTTCATCATTTGTTTTACTACCGAATTGGAACAATAATTTCATAGTTCTGGCGTAATTGCTACGAAAATTATCATTCGTTAAAATATGTTATACTCACCTGAAGGGTGTCCCAATAAGAGTGCAGGATTTAAATTTAGTGCTTTTTTTCTGTGCAAGTGGTAGCTGTAATATTTGACAACTGTTGTCTACGATTGTTCCAATTATTAAAAATGAAGCGCTACACAAAGGAAGAACGCGTTATTATAGGGCGAACCTATTCAAATATAGGGAAGTTTATACTGAGACCACTCGCAATGACCAAGTGTCAACAAATCGAAGAGTGATAAGAAAATTTGAAGGAACCTCGTCGATTATGAAAAGCAAGCCTCCTGTGCGTGAACGTACCGGCTGAGCTCTCGGAAACATTGCTGCTGTAAACGAGAGTGATGCTGAAACCCGCAAATATTGATCCGGCATCATTCACAACAACTTCGAATTTCACAAACCACTGGGCAGCGAATTTTGAGGAAATACCTCCACCTTCAACCGTACAAGATTTAGCTGACTCAAGAGCTCAAACCAACCATTCGTTCAATGGGTAACGGAGCAAAGTGAAGTCAATGCAAATTTTTGAAACAAATCATCTTCAGCGTTAAAGTCACTTTTATCTGAATGAGCTCGACAACAAGCAAAATGATCGAATTTGGGGCTCAGAAAATCTGCATACTATTTTCCAAAATAAACGATACTTCTGTCATTAAAATTTTTTGGTGCCGCCACCTGCAAATGAGATAGTTCGTTAAAAAGTCACACCTCTTCCTGACTTCCAGTGAAAGTTTGGTGACATTCGGTTCAGTGGAAGCGAAGTTATTGCGTCTAAAGTGACAGTATGTTTTTGTCGTTGGTACAAAAATGAGTTTCGAACAAAGAGCTTATATCAAATTTTGTTTTAAAATCGGTAAAACGTTTATCGAAACATTTGAATTGATGAAAAAAGTTTATGGCGATGATTGTCTAAATCGTGCCAGAGTTCATGAGTGTTTTACACGTTTCAGATATATGACGATGAACATATGGAATCAGTGATCACCGAAAACTTCATCGAAATTGTGCATGAATTTATCAAAATGAGCCGAAATCATCGTTGAAATTCATGGAATCGGAGTCGAATATCTCCGAAACATCGATTTATCGCATTTTAACCGATCATTTGGGCTTACGTAAGGTCTGTGCACGTTTTGTTTCGCACAAGTCAAGGTGCGTTCCAAAATAAACGAGACTTTTGTCATAAAAATCCACTCTTGTGACTGATTTTTTGACTAGAAATCGCATTTTAACCATCAATCACTCACCGTATTCGCCTGATGTGGCTCCCTGTGACTTCTACCTATTCGGAAAATTGCAATTGGCCATGAAAGGAAAACGCTTTGCGTCTGTAGAGGGCATCCAAAAGGCTTGTACCGACATCCTGAAGGACATTGCGGTCAATGACCTGAAACACTCTTTCGAAAAGCTATTGGATCGTGCAAAACAGTGTATCGAGTTGGTGTTATGTCCATTGTTTTCTAATGTGTTTAAATATAAAATGTAAAGATTTGTTTTGTTTCTTTAGACATAAGATTAATTTTTATTTTTGTATAACGAAACGAACTAGTACATTCAGAAAACATGCTTATATACTAACAACCTTGAACTTAATTACCCATGCCTTTAATTACCCTTGCTTTTAATTACCCTTATCGTTTTGAATCGCAATTACCTTCATCGGTATTTATCCTAATCCCTGCAGGTACCTGCCGTATATAAATTGACTCGAGGACGTCTAGTTTATTGGGGCAATCTACACTTTTTATTATCTGCAGGCCATTAATATCTATTTTATGATTTTCGGCGATTATGTGTTTTGCAATTGATGATTTGATTTGAGTACCTGGTTGCTTCGTTTCTCGAAAATGCTCGTGAAATCTTACTGGTACCAGCCTTTTTGTCTGCCCTATGTAAACTTTAGGGCAATCGTTGCAGCTAACTCTGTAGATACCGCTCCTTTCATCCATGGTTCTAGGGTCCTTTCCCATTCCTAAATGTGTTTGAATGGTATAATGGCGGTTTGCTGTCACTATTTGTATCTGGTGTTTCTTGAATGCTTTTTTGATTTCTTTCAGATATTTCGTTCTGTTTACACTGATTCGCTTGCATTCTGCACTTTGCTTGGCTAATGTTGTTCGCTTGCGTATTTGTAGCTTATTCTTCTTTTTTCGGATTATGGTTTCGATTGTGTTGCTATCGAACCCATTTATTTTTGCTGTGTCAATATTGTTTTTCTCGAGTATCGCGTTCGTCGTTTAGCGGTGTTATCAGCAGCCGGTGTATCATCGAGTGGTTCGTCGCCATGTTGCGCGCGTATGAGTCAAACGAGTTGCTAGTTCTTGTACGCCGAGTGTAGCTTTGTTTCCGATAAATGTCGAATTAGATTTTACCATTATTCCTGGTAGTCATCATATCTAGGAACGGAATTGCGTCATGTTGTTCCGTTTCCATGGTCAATTTGATTTTTGGATGGATACGACTTATGCATTGGAAGGTATTTTCCAGTTCATCTCTAGGAAGTATGGCCAATATATCATCTACATATCTTGCCCAGAATCTTGGCATCAAGCCTTCCTTTTTGATGGTGTCTACAATATAAGCCTAAAGATCTCGCTGATCACTGGTGATAGCGCGTTTCCCATTGCTGTTCCTGATGTTGTTTTATAAAATTTGTTTCGGAACATGAAATAATTCTCGTTCATACACAACCGTGCTAGCATCACATTACACTTCACTTTCGCTTTCCATTCAGCTGTACTTTCAATGTTCAATAACCAGGTTTCAAAAAGATACAATGCCTCCTTCACTGGTACACTTGGGAACAGATCTTTCACATCGAATGAAACTATAACCTCGTCTGTTTTTACGCTTTCGATATCCTCCAATTGCTTGATTATTGCTGGTGAATTCTGGATAGATCTGCGGCTTATTGGTGTTCTTAGACTTTCGATTTCTTTCGTTAGAAATTTTGCGATTTTGTAAGTTGGCGAGTTCGAATCAGCTATTATTTCACGAACCTCCTCATTATTCTTGTGTATTTTTGGCTGTATTCGTATGCGAGGAAGTGATGGGTTATGCATTCTGAGGTTTTGTTGATTTAGCATACTTCTACATTCTTTAAGGGTTTTCTTCACCCTTTTGATTGACTCTGGGAGGGGGTTAGTTCTTAATTGCATATAGTGGCCATTTGTTAAGCAATTGTTGACCAGTTCGTCGTGTTTTGCTTTGCTAGTGATTACAACTGCATTACTCATATCTGCTTTAAGATAATATACTGGCTTTGTTTTCAATTGTTGTAAGATCTTTTGCTCGTTATTTTTATGATGATAGTCGTATCGAGGCCGAAGGAGACTATTTTGAATAAATAAACTCGATTTTATCAGAACAAAGCTCCTGTCGTTTCTGTTTTAGCTCAGTCTCGTTTATTTTGGAAAGCAGATACTCGTATATATATGTACACACACACACACATATATATATATATATATATATATATATATATATATATATATATATATATAGATATATATATATATATATATATATATATATATATATATATATATATATTATACATATATATATACATATATATATATATATATATATATATATATATATAAATATATATATATATATATATATATAAATATGTATATATATATATATATATATATATATATATATATGCATATATATATATATATATATATATATATATATATATATATATATATAAATATATGTATATATATATATATATACATATATATGTATATATATATATATATATATATATATATATATATATATATGTATATATATATATATATATACATATATATATATATATATATATATATATATATTTATATATGCATATATATATATATATATATATATATATATGTATATATATATATATATATATATATATATATATATATATATATATATATATAGAGTGCTTACGGTATTTCAGGACAACTTGAGAGTAAAATCAATTAGCTTATATTTTTAACGAAATTTAATGAAATTTCAGGAATTTTTTATGAAACGTTAAATTAATATATGGCTATAAAGTTATTCAATAGAATCGCCATAAGCAGCAATAACCTCTTCGATCCGGGTCCGGGAACGATTACATGCCCGAATCAAATGCCTCCTTGTTCATATTGACCATAACGGCATTAATAGCAGTCTTCAGCGAAGAAGTGGTATTATGAGGACGCTTATTGTTCTCACGCTCAACTATGCCCCATACGTAATAATCCAAAAGATTAAGGTCTGGGGAGCTAGGTGGCCATAGGTTCGGTGTTATGTGGTCATGAAAATTTTTGGCCATCCAATCTTGTGTCGCCATCGCTTTATGTGAAGGAGCATAGTCTTGTTGAAAAATGTATGGTCTGCCTCCGCTTACATTGTCGTTCTAGGGTTTCGCTACCGTCTCCAAAACCTCGATGCATGCAGCAGAGTTCACTCGAAGTCTTTGAGTAAAAAATGTGGTGGTATAATATGTCCTTCGTCGCTGACAACACCTAAAACCATAACAGTGGCTGGAAATTTGGTGTGCATAACAACAGGAACCTCCGTAGGATTTGAACATAGCCATCTGTTATTTCTGCGATTGGTCTTTTGATCTTGGTCAAAATTTTATTCGCCGAAAAAAAACATAACATTTTGGGTGCCTCAGGGTGTTCGATTTTGTTTCAAAGACGTTTTGATCGGAGAACTCTCTGTTCCCGTGTTCGTTGCGACATGAACTGTCCATTGCGCATCACGTAAGACTTATACCGAAGGTCTTCTTGGACAACTCTACGAATAAGGCGCTCAGAAACATGAAGCTCACTCGCAAGGACCCTCATTGGATTTGAAGGGTCCTCGTCTAAGATCGCTTGCACTTGCTCTAAAAATTATGCAGATCAGACAGTGTCACAACGTTGTTCGTGCTTTTTGCGTTTTGCAACGAATTCTGTATCGCCTCCTGATGCTTCCAAATCACGGCGAACCTTATGCACGAATGAAGGGGCGCAATTAAGAAAATTAGAGATCTTTAAATCTATATGGTTCGCACATATAGCGACGATGACAGCATGTCTCTTCATTTCTTGAGTGATGTTGTAGTCCGCCATTTCTTATCTGAAAAGGAAAAAAATTTTAAAAAAATTCGCGGAGTTATAGTCGCATTTATGCATGTCCTCAAATACCGTACGCACCCTGTACTTGTATCTATACAAATCTATATATATATATATATATATATATATATATATATATATATATATATATATATATATATATATATGTGTGTGTGTGTGTGTGTGTGTGTGTGTGTGTGTGTGTGTGTGTGTGTGTGTGTGTGTGTGTGTGTGTGTGTGTGTGTGTGTGTGTGGGTATACATAGGATATAACGAAATTTGTGCCTGAAGGTCGCAATTTTCCTTCGATTTTCGCCAAATTTTCAGAAATATTTCGACTAGTTTTGCTAATCATTCAAATTGGTTTGGCAAAAACAAAATAGAGGATGTTTCAGATGAAAACCCGTGATTTCTGTTCTGACTAAAGTATAGCTCCGGTTTTTACCAAAACTGGTACAAAGATTCATTCAAGTGTGTGATAAAGCTCACAATAAAAAATCAAAAAAAAAGTCAATCATTTGAAGCAAAATGGCGGCCGCTCAAAGGTCCAAAAAAGCTGAACAATAAAAAAAGCACTTCCGGGTCAAGTTAGAACATCAAAATGGCGGCTAGGCAAAGTTCGAAATTTGAAAATTTCTCAAAGCTAAAATTAAATTGAATTTTTTATTAAAGCTAAAATCAAGGTAGAAGTTGATTATATCATGTATCAGAACGAATCGAATCCCAAGAATTATGGAGAATTTAGCCGCAGGGGTTTTAGAATTGCAGTAAAAAATTAAATTGTAATATATATATATATATATATATATATATATATATATATATATATATATATATATATATATATATATGTATATATATATATATATATATATATATATATATATATATATATATATATATATATATATATACATGGTACAATGTTTTAAAAAACTGAGTTTTGAAATGTTTGAAATGAAAAAAAGTTGCCACTAAAAAGAGTGAAATAAATTTTTTTTTTCTCTAACAATTTTCAAAGGTTTGAGCACTTAAGTGTCGCTAAAATAGCCATATTGCCCCAAAGTAAACAAACAAACAATCAATAGTCGGGGAGAACTATGCTTTATCCAATAGAGGACCTCTAAAACAATAAAATTTTCATCACATTGAGTCAACATAAGAGACGGCTGGTATGACTTGCATCACAGAAATTACTCAGTCATTAGGAATTAAGTTTCTTCGATGCTTAATTAAATAAACGTGAAGTTCTTCGTGCCAATTGCTATGTTAATACAACCCTAAGCAAAATGGTTGCTTTGGTTGTAATCTCTCATCAAGCTCCAATTCCTCCAAAACATATTTTTCTAGAAATATTGCCTGTATAATGAATTTGTCAATCCTTAAACTTTAAACGAACAACGTCATATTTAATTAGGTAGTCAAAGCAATCGAATTGGACTCCTGAAAACGATCAAACCTAAAGTAAAACTAGAGGCAATTCCGAATTAGGATCCTTAAGAAAGACAAAGCTGATGCTGCACTACACTACTGATTCGAAAAATTAAGCATTTCGAATTTTTTCGCAATCGTCAACTCTTCCCATAGTATAACCTGTAAACAATTATTTTGTTTTTTTTTTATATCCGCAGGCTGATTCTCTTTTGCTTGAAAAGCCGTCGTGCCTTACTTTTTTGAGTGAGCAGTTACGTTTCGACTCATCTTCAGTGTATCCTCCCATGGTTTAGCAGAATTCTGTAAAGAATTTACCCGTTACTGATGCGGGAAGCACGTGTTTCATAACTATGATATGTAAAACATCAGAGCGAGCCTTCAATCTTTAGCCAGAATTTTAAACAAAGAATCATTTGTAGTCCGCTAAACCTAATATTAAACTGACTTAATTAACTATCTAGCCATGAACTTTAATTTAGTTGATTTATCACCCAGAACGAAAAACGGCATTTTTTGCCAAATATAACAATGTATAAATCACTAAGCTTTGGTCAGTAGTAATTTTGACTTGAGTTTGACTTAAAGAACAAAAAATATGTGAGAAAAGCATGGGAACGAAGCAACTTCAACCTGAATGCAACAGCATTTGCATAATAATCTTATTTCGGCTTCATTTTCTTAAATCCTATAATTTAAGATTGCTTGAAGGAAGATGCTTGAAATAAAATTCTTCTATTACGTTTGATGTGATCATCTTTATCTATAATTGCAAAGACCAACGCAAAGTAAGTGGTCTGTGGAAAAGCAACTCATTTCACTCTACTTTTGATGCACCTTACACATAATGTGCTATTCAAAATCTTCGAAGGCATATAAATCACCGCGTTCGTACTATTCTAGAGTTTAATTGCTTCTCTATTCGGCATACAATTGTATACCATTTCTGCTTTTGAATATTCGTATCTTCACTCAAAGAGTAACTCAGATCTGAGTCGCTGAAAGGTTGATTTTGTAAATCAAATTTGTAGCCTCCATGGTGATCTTATCGCAACGTGAGATGAAAAGCGGCACAAAAAAACCCAGTAAATTTACATTAAACCCTCTCATGTACGCTAAACTATTTCAAGCCATCCTACTGCACGTTTACATCTCGTTAATACCTAATTATGCAGTTACTGGAATTGCCTTAGATGTACACTGGATGCATTTGTGTTGCCAGGAAGTAATGTTTTAGTGGTTTAGATTTATCGTCTTAGCCTACATCTTAGAATAAAGAGGACTGAAGCGTTCAGTCCACATCACTCTAACACTGCTCCTCAGTTATGTGCGGCGGCGTCGTGATTCGGTTGCATCGGAAACATTGCAGAAGTCGGAATCGAGGGCCAAAATAAATCATTTGCAGCTGCAAACACACGACCAACCGTCTGTCTGTTTGTATGCATTTCAGCAATAAATTCACGGAAATCCGCATTAGGGGCTTAGATGGATAGATCGCTATCAAACACAAATGAGGAAGGTGCTGACGAACGGATCATTACTTCTGCTTGAAGTTGGACTTTCAATTAGATGAAATTTAGAACGACATTGATTTTCAGTGAGAGAAACGGACTAGCCTCAGATCTCGATAATCTACCAATCCATCTTCTCTCCTTCATAGAAAGCATCAGACAATTGATGCTAATTACAACGTGGCATCAATCCCAACCAAAGGGAATAACACTGCATTGCTTCCGTGCATTAAAATAATTCCACTTCATTTCCATCCACTCTTCATTCTTCTGCAGTGGGAATTTCCATAGCAACATACTCGTACTTCGAAGAGCAACAACCTCCCTTGTAATTGAGAAGTAATGAAAAAAAAGAAACTGAAATTAGAACAGCATTCCGCCCTCGGATCGAGTTCTGCACCTTCTCGAACATCTATTATGCACATAGTTCTCATTGAACAGCAAGAAAAGATGAAATAGTAAACAGTAACAGTTGCTGACACAATTCTCAACAATAATTAATAAACTCGTAGCATAATTCTCGTTCATTCATAGAAGCAACATGATAGTCTGAATGGCACCGCCAAGTAAATAAGGGGGCCGCCCAGCCATCGAGTCAAACCAGTCGCTTGCGATAGCTATGGGTAATTACAGTAGTGTAATGTTTGTAAACACTTTTCATGCATCGTCAGTGCAATGAAGAGAAATTGCAATGATGGCTATTAAGAGATAATATGTGTATATAATTATAGTGCTGCTTTTGAAGCAAACTAATATTCTGAGTTCTCATAAAGTTTTCAGTTTTTTCTTTAAGAAATGCCACCTAAAAATGTAGGGGCTGCTTCTTTACAAAAAGTTTGTGCAACATTCTGAAAACTTTATGAATCCTTCCCTGACTAGTATTAGTTAAATTAATCTGAATTTAATTTAAAGGATTCCATTAGGCAACTTTCATCACAAGGTGAATTCACTTCTACGTTTTTAAGGTATTGTAAAATAATTTTACAATACCCTACTAAAATCATCGCAAGTTTTCTCACAAACCACATAAGCTAGAGCGATGAAATTTTGTACGTAGGTCAAAAGTGGTCCCCTCTAAAAAGTTGCAGTGCAAAAAATTATTTTAAGGGAAGTCTCCCCATGCAGGGGGTGGCTGTTGAAAAATTGTTTTCACCAAAAGTAGCCGATATAAGTATAAAATGAAAGGTATTGATGAGAACTTGTCAAAACAGGTCTTAAAGTTGAAGAATTTGCATGGAGGGGCGCAGAGTCAGAGGAAATGTACGAAAAATTGGTGTACCCATCGAGACTAGACAACTTTCGACAGACAAACCAGAAAAATAAATCATGAAAGTACGTCTTTATGAGTACAAGGCCAACAAACACCTCAGAAGTCAAAACTACACCAAATTTGTTAATAATAGCACAATGTACGAATTTCACGTGTAAATCTATATACAAAATCGAAAGGAATTCATGCTTCAAGCACAGTTGGCAGAAGGTCAAGATTTTATGTAAAACCTAATTCCCATCATCATCCGCTTGAGATTCGTTTAGCTTTTCTCGCACCTCAGTCCAAACGCACTCCGTTCTCTCCAAGATTTCATTTCCGCAAAGCCAACTTTGAGCCATTCAGCTTGAGCTGGATAATACAGGGCTTTCCAATAAGAGGTGTTATTTTGAAATTAAAAAAAAATGTCATTTTTGATATAAATTATCGGATGTTTATTTCAATATAAAGAGGAAGGTATGCCGTTAATAGTGGAAAATAACATTGGGCAAATAAACACCACGACCACGCTTACGGGACCATATCCATTTCATGAAATTTTCCATAACCAAATCGTCAAGTGGCTACCCTATGTCCTGGATAGCCTCACGAATTCCACCTTTGAGGTCTTGAATCGACGCTGGGCTGTTGGCGTAGACCTTCTCTTTTACGTGGCCCCAAAGGAAGAAGTGGCAGGGTGTTAAATCCCAAGATCTCGATGGCCAATTGTGATCACCTTTTCGAGAGATAACACGGTCCTGAAACTTTTCCCGTAAAAGATCAATGGTTTCGTTGCTTGTGTGGCACGCAGCGCCGTCTTGTTGAAAGTAAACGTTGTCCAGATCAATACCATCCAATTCCGACCATTAAAAATTAATCATCTTTCGATAGCGCAATCCATTCACCGTAACTGTTGCTTCAGCCTCATTTTCGAAAAAGTAAGGTCCAATGACTCCGCCGGACCATAAACCGCATCAAACAGTCACACGTTGAGGAAAGAGAGGCTTTCCAACAATAACTCTTGGGTTTTCCGAGCCCCAGATGCGACAATTTTGCTTATTGACGAAGCCACCGAGGTGGAAATGGGCCTCATCACTCAAGATGATTTTTCGATGGAATTCCGGATCATTTTCATGCATTGCAATCAGCAAAGACACGACGTTGTTGATGATCGACCGGCTTGAGTTCTTGCGTTAACTGAACTTTATAAGCCTTAAGACCCAAATCTTTACGCAAAATACTGTGTAATGACGTTTGTGGAATGCCTAATTCCAAAGAACGACGAGGAATGGGCAAACCTGGCTTTTCTTCAACACTTTCGGCTGCAGCAGCAATATTCTCGGCTGTTCTTGAGTGACGTGCACGGGTTTTATTCTTCACATCACTAAGTTGTCCCAGCAGCTCAAATTTTTCCACCAATTTCTGTATTGCGGTGCGACAAGGTGCTTCACGACGACCCAAGAATGTTCAAGTTTCACGAACCGTTTCTGCCAAATTTTCACCATTTTTATAGTGAATTTTAATAATTTTAATCGTTGTTGAAGCACGTATCGTTCCATTTTTATTAATGGCGCAGTGTCTACTTGTCAAATGTCAGAAAATGACAGGTCCAAAAGTGACATCTACCGAAATAGCGGGCTATTCAAAATAACACCTCTTATTGGAAAAACCTTTAGTGACTGGAATTCATTGCTACAGAAGCTAGATGTCAATTCAGCGCTATCTACTTTCTACGAAAATTTCAGTAGAATAATTACAAATCATGTACCTATTCGCCGTTCCCCTCGGAAAAAGAGCCCCAGCTTGTTTTCTGCTGAAGTCGAAGACGCTCTTTATTTGAAGGACCATGCGCGCAGAAAATTTCAGCACTCCAACTCTGTCACTGATTATCAACTACCGACTGCTTCGTACGGAAGCCAAAAAGCGGTTAAGAACGCAATGCGACCTTATTATATAATTGAAACATCTCTGCAATCTAGTAGTCCTAAACCCTTTTGGACATACATCAGTTCCCTGAAAACAACATCCCATAACCCTAATATCTTCTCATGACATAACTGCCAAGCTCTGATGGGCAAGCTGTCTGTGACCTTTTTGCTCAATTTTTCCCCTCCCCATTTAAGGTTTCAAACCCAACTATATACTCATCGCGTCCTTCTCCTTCCCCGATTGTACATTCTATCGTAACCTTTCCATCGAAAATTGAAAATGTACTGCTCCCTTTTGACATTAATGGTGGTCCCGGTCCTGGTGGAACCCCAAATCTGTTCGTAAAGTCATTATCTTCTTCATTATCTACCCCACTATCAATTATTTTCAATGTAAGCCTTTCTACCTCCTGCTTTCCTGACGTCTGGAAACATGCTAACATCTTTCCGATCCCTAGGTCTGGAGATCGTAGTGAAATCTCGAACTGTCCGATTTCTTTCCTGTTTTGTTTTGGCACGCTCCTTGAGCGAATTGTGCATAACAGAATGTACGATGCCATCAATATCCTGTTTGCAAATGAACAACATGGCTTCATTAAAGGCCGTTCGACAATAACTAATTTGTTAGAATATACGAATACCATCTCTCTTGCTTTTGACAAGAGCCCAGAAGTTGATGTCATATACACTGATTTTGCTAAAGCCTTTGACAGTGTTGATCATGACCTTCTGGCTAACAAACTTCGACCGTTCTGCGTTTCTGACTCAATCCTCTCTTGGATCTTATCCTCATCGCTGCTGCACCGTTGCATGGAATAATTTTTTTAATCGGCCTCATTTAGCCCAAAATCTGGTGTTCCTCAAGGGTCAATTTTAGGCCCTTTGCTATTTAACATTTTCATTAATGATCTTTCCGAATGCTTATCCTCTAATTGTCTTCTTTACGCTGACGATTTTACGCTGATGATTTAAAAATTTATCGTTCCATTAACTCCAGCAAAGACTGCTCATACCTCCAAATTGATCTTGACAATCTGCAAAATTGGTGTGAAGGTAATTTCTTAACATTTCAAAATGTTGTCACATGAGATTCACCAACAAAACTCATCCAATACTGGATTGATGGATCGCTGCTCACACTTGTGGACAAATCTGAAGAATTGGGACTAGCATTTGACCCAGGTTTGAAATTTAACATCCATATTTCATGCATAACCACTAGAGCTTCACGTGTCGCTGGTTTTATTTTACGATCCTCCAGCGAGTCCTTTAACATCTTAACCAGCGTCCATCTATTTGTACTCCTAGCCCGAACAATCCTTGAGTATGCTACCCAAGTATGGTCTCCTCACTATACTAATCTACCGGATGCTGTTGAAACTGTACAGCGTAAATTGACACTTTCTCTATTCTACAAATATAACCTCCCCTATAGCTCCTACGATGAGCGCTTACAGATCCTCAACATTCCATCACTCGAAAAAAGAAGAAAATTCTTACACCTGTGTTGCTTATTTAAATTATATCACGGTACTCCTTCATCCAACCTTCGGGAAAGGCTCTATATACGTCCCACCTCAAGAACGCATTCTACTGACATATTCATTGTGCCCTTTGCTCGTACCCATATTAATTTTTATTCGTTTTTAGTACGCGTATCACGTCGTTACAATGAGCTCCAAATGGGTCCCCTGCCACCATCCTTAAACGCCTTTAAAAGCATATTACATAATATTCTCCTTAGCTTCTAATAGTTTATTGGTATTTTATATTCTTGTTTTTTTTTTTTTATTTCAAGTTGCTCGCTATGCTTTTGTTGCATGTTTTATATTATATTTCATTACCTAGTTCGTAATTAGATTCATGAATCTGTAAAATAGCGTAAATAAATAGATAAGTTATTTTTATCACGCGATGCTATGGACACTTTTTTGTGGGGAAAAAGTTCGAACTATTTTTCAGGAACAGCGCTCTTTTCTTAAAAATTTTGTTAAATCGTACGCATAATTGAGAAGCTGTATATCCTTCTAATTTCTAAATGCTTTTAGAAAGCAAGCATAACGTCCACACTTGGCTGGGCAAAGCTGTTATCAGGCTTGGTTTTACGGATGGCTATCAGGTAACATTGGGATCGCCGTTTATGCAAAAAATACCCATGAGATATAACACCACAGGTTTGGCTAAGGTCTTGTAAATGCGAAGCTTATTTTACCTGTGCACAACTTCAGACCTTAGAATGGGAAGTACGGAGTGATAGACTTTATATGCGGCATTTATGTGACCTCCAGTCTTGTCCTTTTCAGCGCCTATTCTATTCAGGTTGGTTCCAAGATAAACAAAATTTTCCACACTTTCAAGGTTATATTTGTCTACGGTCTGGTTTTGTTAAACTGGAGAATTTTACCTCGTTTGAGTCATGAATTTACTTTTAGTTTCTTTAACTCGTATGCCAATTCGGTTTGCTTCAGATTCTAGGCTCAGAAATGCTATTTTGACATCTAAGATTGAATGTGCTATAATATTGACATCATCAGCATATGCTACCAACTGTATGGACTTGAACATTATGGTGCCAAAGGTTTCAGCTGATGACTTACTGATGAGGGGTTCCAGCACAATATTAAAGATCATTGGGACAAGTCCATTCCCTTGTTTTAAGCCTGATTCCATTCTAAAGCTGTCCGTTAATTCACCCTTTACCTTGACCTAGGACTCAGTGTTTAGTATCGTGACCTTGACCATATGGACTAGTTTTGTTGGAACACCATTGTTTCGCAAAGCATATTTCTATCGATACTGTCGTATGCTTGCTTGACGTCTACAAAGAGTTGGTGCACATCGATGTTATATGCCCAGCACTTTTCAAGCACCTGATTTAATGATAATATTTAGTCGGTTGTAGACCGTCCACTTCGATACTCTCCGTTAATACTTTCATAGTACGGCTTTAGTTTTCTTTCTATGATTTTGGAGAACACTTTATAAAACATACACAGTTAAGCGATCCCTCTATACTTTGGAGCAGTTCTGCTGGTATTTCATCTATTCCAGGAGACTTATTTTTTCTTAGGTCCCAAACTTTTGCATGTACTTCGTCTCTGATTGGTGGTGAGACCGCGATCTCTTGCTCTGCTTCTGGAATGTTCACAGCTTCAGCCGTTGTTGGGGACGCTCCGAACAGCTTCTGTAAAGACTTGTTTGTGTATTGAAGCCGTCTCTTTCTTGTTTGATAGAGGCACACGCCGATATGACTTTGCGTAGGGTTGTGTTTTCGTTTATCTGTCGGATCTTGGTGTTGATGGTCAGTCGTTTCGTTCTTTGCAACATATTTTTAGCTGGACGTCGAAGTTTGTCATGTTGTTTTTCTTTGGCCCGAGTTGGTCGCTGGATGTATTCTTTGTGCGCCTGGGCCCTTTTTTAACCGCTTCCTTGGATTCTTCATGGTACCAGTTATTTCTACTTTTCTCTGGCTGGTGCCCAAGAGCTCTTTGGGTGCTCCTCTTACTTTCTTCCGCATGATTTTGATGCCATCATTATTTTCTCCCGCCTGCGGGGATATATTGATGCAATTGTCCAGTGCTAACATCGATGTAGACGTTACTCAGCTTTCATTTAGCTTGTGTATCTGGTACCTCGAAGTAACTGATGTTGCTTGTTTATAGCTCTTGAAGATTGCGGCATCGAAACTTGACCCTAATAAGGTAGGGGTCCGAATCACAGACAGCACCAGGGAACGAGCGCGTATTAAGAATGCTGGTGGCGGCTCGTTTTTATATGAAAACATGGTCGATCTGGTTGAAAGTGTGACCGTGTGGGGTTGCCCAAGTCCCCTTATGGATATCTCGATGTTAAAAGCGTATGGAGCTTACTGTGAAGCCTCTGTTAGTAGCGAAGTCTATCAGCCGCTGTCCGTTGTCGCTGGTCTCTGCATGAGGATTTTGTCCTCCGATTGTTCCACTATGTGCCGTTTCTCAACCCTTTTTTGTATTGAAGTCACCCAGAACAATTTTGTTGTCGTTTGATGGCATTGCATCGACGGTGAGTTCCAGGGTGCTGTAAAATTCCTCCTTAATTGCTACTTCTTTGCCTTCTATAGGGGCGTGACGCTTGACCAGCCATAAATTGAGAAATTTGGTCTTGGTACGAATAGCACAAATCCTTTCGTTAAAGGGCTTGAAATCGGTGATAATTTGTTTAAATGTCTGCTAACATTCTTCTCTTTAATAGCCAAAGTTCAAGGATGGTAATACCTGCGACACTTCACTACAAATCCAAACGCTTTAAATTAAAACACGTTTGGTGTTTTCATTCCCGTTTCAGGCATTTTAATAATTGAAACACCTAAAGCGTTTTAAATTAAAACGCCTAGACGTTTTAATTTAAAACACTAGGCGTTTTAATTGAAACGCCTCATGTTTTAATTAAACCGCCTACTGTTTTAATTGAACCACTAGGCGTTTTAATTGAATGCCTTGTGCTTTAATTAAAACACCAGCCGTTTTAATTAAAACGCCTGGCGTTTTAAATTAAAACGCCTGGCGTTTTAAATTAAAACGTCTAAGCGTTTTAATTTGAAACGTAAAATTTGGGTGGGTTAAAACACCAAAAGCGCTTTTATTGAAAACGTATGGATTTGTAGTATATATATATATATATATATATATATATATATATGTGTATGTGTGTGTGTATATATATATATAAATATGTATATATATAGTATATATGCATATATATATATATATATATATATATATATATATATATATATATATATATATATATTTTTTTTTTTTTTGTTCTGCACTTATTTCAAGCTTTAAATTCGAGTTTTCCTTAGACAGTTAGCTTATTGATAATATGCATTTGATCGTACTGCAAGAGGTTTTACCTTACTCAACAATGACGTGGACGAGGAAAAAAGGCAAATGTGGTATTCGGTCAAATCGTCGAGAAGTAAATCACTATGCTTACATTGGGCCTTTCATGAAAAACCTACGAAATTTATCACTTTTATATACTCATAACACCTTAGCTCGTACTTAACTGCTTTAAATAGGAACTGTCAAGATTTAAATACCACATCTTCTACTTTAAATAGAACTTCATTATTTGTTGTACTATTTGCACAAAGAATTACTGTAGAACACATATTGACAGACAGAAGTATGTATTTGGACGTGAACTCGAAACCAAACTTTCTATCACACAATACCTTTTCTCATACTTTGCTGCTATAAACAAAAAGTGTTGAAGTTTAACTACTTTAAACGAAACTTCATTATTTTGTGCACAATTTTCGCAAAAATTACTAAAGAACAAATATTGACACTTAGGTGTTTTAATTAAAACGCTTTAAGTGTTTTTTTTCAATAAAACGTTTGAGGCGTTTTAAAATGAAACGCCTGAAGTGTTTTATTGAATTAAAATACTAAGAGTATTATAATTAAAACGCTTAGGCGTTTTAGTTTAAAACGTTTGGATTTGCAGTGTTCAGCTTAAAGCGCTAATTCTTTAATAACAAGGTCAATATTTCTGTGCCTCGGAGTTGACGATATTATTAAGACAACAGTTTAAAAATGCAATGGCTGCAAATCGCATCCCAGCCGTTCAACAAAAGAGTTTTTCAGTTGGGCAACATCATAAAGCGTATTCACATAGATTTTGCTGGACGCTTTCAAAATTTCCTGCCGTAATTCGAATGTCTTCAAAAACTTCTCAGGCAACCATCCACGCCTTACGTTCTATATTCGCTTCAGAAGGTCTCTCGAAGGTCATCGTGTTCGACAATTGCACGGAATTTACCTCTAAAGAGTAGCCGTTCTGTCGCGACCATTTGATTTGGCATATGACGTCTGCGTCATTCAACTCCGCATCCAATGGATTCGCCGAGAGAATAGCTTATCCATATTTCGAACGACACCGAAATAAATGGGAATGTCTCCAGCAGAAAGAATTCACAGTCGTCAACATAGGACTTTGCTCTTTGCTATGTTTGCCGAATCAAACAGCGTAATAATTCCATATCAACCGGGGTTTCATAAAGGTCAATCTGTATTTATACGACAGTATGATGCAGAAGGAAAGAAAAAGACCATAGGACAAATCGAGAAAATTTTAGAAAAATCCAGCTACATGATAGTGGAGTTGATGATGATGCTTTCATCGATCCCTCTCATATCCACCAACAATCGATGTGTCAGAAGATCAAAACCCATCATCATCTAATTTGCCTTTTCTGGAAGCTAGCTATATTCAACAGATCCTGATCCACCTATTTCATAACCGACAAAATCAGCACGTCTCAGATTCAAGACTATTCGTTTTGTTCCAACCTTAACGATGGGAAAAAGATGCATCCTGCATTGCTACCATCACATTAATGCACATGCAGAATATCCGTAAAGGTAATACATAATAAACGTAAAGATAATGTGTCAATATTTAAACACTAATATGAAACCATGTCAAATTGACTTGGTGCCAAACAGAGATTTTTATCTCACACAAATATTCTTATACAGGGTGGGCCAGAAAGAATTGCGAATTTGAAAAAATCATTAAAAAAAACTGAGTACAATTCACATATAAATTTTTATTTCTATAAAAATTGACATCTGGGAAATTCATTTCTTAAAAATAACGTCATCCAGGTGTGCACCATCCCGCTGCAAACATTCTTCGAATCTGACCCTCAAATTGGTAAAACTCGCTGGCACATTGCACGGGGAATAGCTGCCATTTCTTCCCGAATATTGGTCTTCAACTGGTTAATCGTGGCTGGGTTATTGGTGTAGACTCTACTTTTTAGGTATCCCCACAAAAAAAAGTCCGGTGGCGTCAGATCCGGACTTCTAGGAGGCCATGCAATGTCACCTCGGCGCGATATCAGTTTCCCAGCAAACATCTCGTTTACGACCGCCAAAGAGGCATTAGCTGTATGGCATGTCGCGCCATCTTGTTTAAACCATGTCACACGATTATAGGCTTCAAATTGTTGCAATTGTGAAAAGAAAAAATCCCTTAACATGGCTATGTATCGGTCAGAATTTACAGTGACAGATTGGCCTTGTTTTTTCGAAGAAGTAGGGTCCGATAATTTAATTTTCTATAAGAAATGATTCGGCCGAAAGATTGAAATTTTTTCCCTTGCCGCAAAATAGCAATAAATATTTCGAAACAAAGGGAAAAAAGTCTTTTCTTATTTAATTTTTTTTCCGCATTTGAAACGCACTTAGGACCTTCATAATTGGCTTAGCAAATCTTTATGTAATAATAAAACAGCACGCAAATTTTCATCAAAATCGATTCAGCAGATTTCGAATAATAATATCACAATCTAAATTTAAAAAAACCAAATCAAAATTTTTAAAATCTAGCAAGACAGGAACTATAAAGCATATAAATGTTTAAAAAAATTGTTGTATATAAAAAGCACTTCATTTGTTTAATTTAAAATCGAATAATTAGGGCGGCCTCCGGATTTTTTTGAATTATAGACATTTTTTTACTAATAAATGAATTGAATATCTCGGCAACTATTAATTTAAAATAAATTTAAAAAAATGCTTTGAAAACCACTATAAAAGACACTGGAAATTATATATTCTGAAAGAATATGTAATATTAAGAAAACAAAGTAAATTTGCAACAACTCGCACAGTAACAATATTATAAATCTCGAAGAAGAAATTACTAATGATATAACATCGATGATATCGATTTAAAATTAGGTAATGACGATTTGGACAGTAATTTCCAACTTCAAGATGAAAATTTTGAAGCAATAGATGACCCTTTCAGTCCACAGTGCATTAAAGCACGCTTACAAGAATAGATTTTTTAAAAAATTAGGTTTTTTTATATTAAATTAATAATAATTTAATGTAAAATGTTTTTATGAATTCTTATTTTTGTTAATATCAAATGAAAAAATAATTTAAAAAAGAAAATATTTTATTTAAGATTGTTTAAACAAAGATTCTTTAAATAAATATACAGCCTTAAAATGAAAATAATTGCGTTTAGTACATTGAAATATTATGTTTCGAAAGTTTTCCATGGAAAAAATGTGGTTTTATTTTATTATCAATAAATGGAAATAAAAGCATATTTTCGCTATTCGAGTTTCATCGCATTAAGAGAAAATGCATTGTTTATTTTGAAGTTCCAGCTTCCCTAACCAGATTTTTCTGGCATTTTTCATGCGCAATGTCAATTGTTTTTGTTATTCTAATATAAGTTGTTGTTATTTTAAAGAATTGAACATTTCAATAAGGAAAGAGGTTCAAAGACATAGGTTATGGTTTAAACATTATCATCCAATTGTTAATAACTTAGTCGCAAATGCTGGTCAACTTTGATAGGTTGTGTATTAATCGAGCGCGAACAACTCGATAAATTTGCCAATGCACACGAAGATTCCATCCGCAAACCGTATGCTGTTTTGGCGGCAATATTATGCCACAAACTTTTTCCATGACCCGCGTAGCGATGCCTAGCAGATATCGATCATCCCTACACCATCCCAAAGTGTTCGAATGACAGATATCTGCTACTACTCACCACCTGACCAGAGCTTATGTACTAACGAGCTGGTGCACTACATCAGCTATTCAATGAAAAGAAATGAATAACTTGGCGAATTTTCCCATGGCGCGCTCGGGTGCGAAAAAATTAAAACATTTTAAATGATTGGTACGCAGCGGAAAAGTCGATAGCGATAAATCGGGTCCGTGGACTTGCATGTGTGTACGTGACACACTTTTCCGCACTCATATGTGTGCGTGAGAAACTTCTCCACACTCATATATGTGTGTGAGAAACTTCTCCGCATTTATATGTGTGTGTTGTGTACGAACACAAAATGGGAGCAGATATTAATGTTGTCATATGGAAATTTTTTCGCTTTGATTGAAATCGTAAATCGGGATGCTTCCATTAATTGAGGATATCGCGGAAAGGTTCGGTCGTAAAATCAATGCAGCATGTACGCGAGGAGAGGAACCAGATGTTCACTATGGATTGTGTATGGAATTGTGTTTTCGGTATCGAAAGCTAATGCCTTGAAAACCAACACAGTGAGTTCTTCCGATTTGGGTCACAAATTTTCAGTAATCCTAGGCATAGTACGCTAGTGCTTTTCATCCATGCCGCCCTGCGCAAGCATGCAGAAACATTAAGGCTAAAAGTATTTAGGGATGAAGTTTCGGAGTAATCACGAAGCTTGTAAAGCAAATTTTGAAACTACGCCGAAGCAAAAATGAACGCCGTGTCGATATGATAGACACGTTAGTAGAGGCTTACAAAAATGTAGAGATGACTTTCAATGAGGTCCTTGCTCAGTCTTTTAGATTTCTGATTTCTGGCTACGAGACTTCAGCCTCAACTATGTATGGACTTTTGCCTTTTCCAGTTGGCAAGGAATGCAATGATTCAGGAGAAAACTATAAATTTTATACAAAAAATTTTCGAAAAGCAAAACAAAGAGTTAACTTTCGAAGCTGGGATAGAAATGAAATACATTGATCAATTGCCTTGTGGTAAATGTCTTGTTCCTTTTCTGAGTATCACTTAACCGTCTCTTAACAGAAACAATGCGACTATGCACTTCTCTTTCGAATCTCACGCGAGAAGCTACTAATGACTACACTGTTCCTAACACGAACTATACATTTAAGAAAGGCATACTCGTTTTTATACCAGCTTATGCAGTACATCGTGATCCAGAGTTTTATACTGATCCTGAAGTGGTTGATCCAGATAGTTTTTTGGAAGAAAATATTCAAGCCAGGCCCCCAGCAACGTTTTTGAGTTTTGGGAGATGGTCCAAGAAATTGCATCGGAATAAAACTTGGGATTAAGCAGACCACGATGGGAATTACAAATGCATTACGGCAATATCGGTACTCGATTTCTCCCAAGACGAAATTGCCAATCACGCTTCAAACAAAATCTTTTGTCACTTGTCCTGCAGAGAAAATATAGTTAAAAGTTGAGCGTGTTAAGTAGGATGGACAAAAAACTAGTCAAATTGCATGAAAATAAAATGAGTGGTTAAAAATCTTTGCATGTCAGAGAAGTTATACTGAACAGAGTTTTAAAGAAGTCAGATTCCCACAAATAATTGCCTACAATTTATGAAAATACTTTAAAGGCTCGGAGATTCAATTGAATAGAAAATTTAATTGCTATTATGTCCAAAAAGGAGGCTAAGTCATCTATCTAAGAAATACCAAAGATATTTTCGATTGAAGGTGAAGGCCCATAAATTCAGCCGAATGAATATATAGGCCTGTATATTCTTGCAAAAATTTCGGGCATTTGCTGAATGAACACAGAAGATAAAGGGTCATAAAGCAACTTAATATTCAAAACTCAACTGTGACTGCTGGCTAAGTTGCTTTGTTTTTAGGTCTTTGTAAAAATTTTTTTTACAAAGACCTACTAGTTTCGCGGTCTGTCCGTGCGTCACAGCTAATTTCCTCAGAAACTATAGAAGCTAAAATGCTCAAACTTTGTGAAAATGTCAGAAGTGATGGTCACTCCAAAGTTAAGGTCTTACCAAAAATTTAAAAAATGTTTAAGGGGGGGTTCCCCTTATAACGAATTAGCCCTTAAATTTTTTTTTTTCATTCAAAGGGATATCAAATGAAAGGTCTTGATTAGAACTTTTAGAATCTGAATTTAAAAAAATCATTTTATGAATCAGGGGGTCCAGGGGAAGGCAAAATGTACCAAAAATTTGTGAAATAGCCTAGGCTAAGTTAAAGGCACTTACTAGCGGGTTCGATATTTTGTCTTAAATACTGCGGGACTAGTTCAATACTGCGGGATTAGTTCAATACTGTGGGACTAGTTCAAACTTTGGCGCATAAAAACTTGTTGCCCAAACTTTGGCGCATAAAAACTTGTTGCCCAAACTTTGGCGCATAAAAACTTGTTAGTAAACGAGGGGGGCTCGGGTGATGTTAATAATAGACTTGAGGGACGAGAAAAGAGAGGACCCTGACTCTTTTATAAGGGTGTATAGATCATGCAAATATGATTATCTCAGCGAAAAACTAGGATGAAATACATGTTTAAATATAAGCCATATTATTGTAAACTATCATAACTAAACGTTTTGCAGGTGATCACTTAAAAAGTCTATAAAGTGAGCACACCTCCGTGCCAGAAACAAGTCACATCAATATATATGTGACTTGTTTCTGATAAAAATGCAGGACCTCTCTGCAGCTGCAGAGCATGGCAATTTGCCTGTCAAAAAGTTAGTCTGTAATGTACACAGTGAGGGGTAGTCCCAATAGAAGAAAATATCCAAACTAAAAAATCCCCATGAGCTCTCCATCGTTTGTTTATTAATTCGCGGATACCCAATAGCATGCGGTTTGAAATCTTAATTTCAGCAAATTCAATATCAGTTCTAAACTGAATCAAAAGTCGGTCATTTTTGACCAGGATATCTCTAACTGTGACAAGCCCTTTGAATTAATGAAGAAATCAAACTCGTCTCTAATTATTTTGTGTGTCACATAAAAAAAAATTGTGATCTAGGTCATCCACTAGATTCCGCCGTAGTCGGTCCCAAGCCAGGTTGTGAAAGATAGAGGGATCCCCTTGTTTCCCTAACCCCCAGCTTCCATGATCTCTCATCCTAAATTCTCGGGTCGCACATTGAGTTTACTGGTTCAATGATGGGACATTAAATACCGAAAAATCTCAATACTTGGAAACATAGCTGCAGCTCTGCTACTAAATCCTCCCTACACTTCCTTTATGTTGACGCGAGAGGGTGAAGGCAAGTCCTCCGCACCTTATAACAGAATTGAAAGCAATAACCATGCCGCCAGAATGGACGTCGGACGACGGATGACAGGCTACCTCCTTATCTCTGGATAAAGCTACATTGTTTCGAAACCTGCAACCGAGCCTCAAAATGGATTGGATCTTCCGCAACAGCTCGCAGCCAAAAAAAGGAGAAAAGCATTGGAGCCTGGAATGTCTGATCACTGAACAAGCCTAGCGCTGCTTAAGAACTTAGCAACAGGCCAGTCAATATAAATTAAACATACTGGCAATCCATGAAATGAACTGGACTGGAAGTGATATTCAAGATATGAGATGAAACACAATATTCAAGAGTGGGAAGCCTGCTGGAAACTGAGAATTTGGAGTGGCATTTACTATGGATAGGGTGTTCAAATCACATGTTATCGATTCTAAAGCAGCCAATGAATGAATGTGTGCGCTGCGTATCAAAGCAAAATTCTTTGCCCTGACCGAAGAAAAGTACGAAGGAAGTAATTTACAATTGTCTGGAAAGATTAGTCGGTTCAATCATATATATATATATATATATATATATATATATATATATATATATATATATATATATATATATATATATATCATCTGTAAGGCTTTTTTGACATTTGTTTCTCTTCCCACGATTATTGTATGTTCCACATTGTCTTAATTCACCTTTATAACTCTTTACTTTAAAAAGTATATTGTTTTGTCTTCCGCGCCATGGGAATCTCAGGTTGGGATCATTTATACACAAGATAAATCACCCTGCAAGTGTCGCACTTTAAAAAGGTTGTACCAGTCAAGGTGTTTAATATTTAATGCCACTTGAAACCGAACGTTATAGAGGCATTATAAAAGATAACACATGGGCAAGCATGTAAATAAGAGCACGAGCATATTATTAAAATATTCTTCAAATTGCAATTATTATCATTAAATAAGAAGTATTGGGGAAAAATATATTTCTTATTAAATAACTGTAATTGCACATTTTCTCCTTAAAAAATATGGGGATTTTGCTACCCTTAGGCCTTCCTCTCTCCCTTTTGATTAGTTTCCCCGTTGGGCCTTGTATCATTTTATTTAAAGACCTGTTTCGAATTTTTGAAGTCATCCTCAGCTCAAGAACTGAAATGAACCGAAGATACCGCAAAAAGTCGAATCGCGTCTCTAAATAAAAAGATGATAGGGCAGATGACAATAAATCATAAAAATTCTTTGCAGTTTTTCACTATTTTAGTCCCATCCTCCCTTCCTTATACTACCATAAAGGAGAACAATGAACAAGGAAAAATCTCTGGTTCTCAATCTCCTTACTTCGTCTTCCAGCGGTGATGCCGTAAGCAGAAAAAGTAAGGTGAGCCCTTCTGTTTTCTTTTAATTAACGCAGCGCTTTAAGTAATCACAGAAAACTGTGATACCGAAGCATGAGCAACATCCTCACATAATATAATTACGGTTCATCATCATCGAACAAAATGACAGCGGAATGAAGGAATTCGGAACAAAATACAAAAAAAAAACTTGGGAAAGTAGATTTATATAAATTTATAAAATGTAAAATGTAAATAACTGTATAAATAATAGAATTTTAAAGACACAGAAATTAACTTGAATCAATCGTTTACAATATTGAAAATTAAATTGGGCTTATTTTCAAATGAACAGTGGATCTAGGGGCAGTCTAAGTTTGAAATGTCTAAGAATAGATGTTATATATAAATTTAGAGAGCCATTTGGGCCATTAAATTTTATTACATTGAGCATTTACACAATCCAATCACTAGTTCATAGAGAATTTCATCTCTAACGTGATACGCGAGTTACGGCCAAACTTCCTAGACTATTCCGTTGATATTTCCTGCCAGTGTCGACTATAAGTCTATTCGCAGCATCTTGTTCACTTTCGTAGGATAAAAACTTGGTGAAATTGTTAATCGGTCAAGGACTATGCGCGAATAAACTGGAATCATATGGACAAGTTAAATTTGGATAGAATTAATATAAAAAGGTTTCTTACTTTTTAAGTTGTTGTGGCCATAGCGTTTGACCGCTTTCATCCAATCCGCATCAACATCGTGCGTTCTGTGAATTTTTTAGCTATTGTTCCCATTGCGATGCATTGGGGGCCAAATTAGTGAAATTATGTCAAATTTTTCAGCCCGAATTTTCGCCACATCGTAACCATGATTGTTCCACTTCAATGGAAGTATGGCAAAACGGAGTAATGCCAAGAGACCAAAGGAAATTTCCTCAGCCAGGTTAGATTTGATTGGAAATACTCAGGAAGTAGCATTGACAAAGCTTACTGGAGTCACATAACCTAGAGTAGAACCCTCAAATAGTCTTCTTTCGTATCTTTATAATAGGCAGCATTTTCTCTCATAATGTCAACTGGATACGGTTCGTCATCCACCAACTCTCGATCGAAGACATTTTTATCGACAGAACCCGTCTTGTTATCTATGCACCGTTTCTTTTTTACTTTTGCCTTTCTTACCCGGAGATTGTGCGCCATCGACAAGGAATGTTATAATAAACAATATGAACACTAAATGGGCGTACTTTCTTAACATTATTGGTCCGAAATTCGGGTCTACCGGCAATTGTAACACGAAAATAGAAGCGATACCACGAGGTCAGTAATAAAACTTGTTAACTGCAATGACGTTTGTCAGATTGAATATAGAGAGGCATTTCATTTCATGCTTCGTTAAATGTACTCAGCTCATATTAACGAAATCGTTAAATTAAATTCGATATTATATCTCCTTCACTCTTATGGGGTGAAATGCATACGATATTCTTGCCCTTGTCTGACCTTGTTTCTCGCGGGTCTTCTCGCAAATACGCGCGTCCACCAATACTAACTCGCGGCCGCAGACCTAAAACAAACTGCCGTTGAAAGAGCACTTTGTTCGTAGTGCGCCAGCTTGTTAGTTTATAAGCTCTGACCTGACGTCGGCAGTGTGATATCTGCAAGTCTGCAACGAGCCACCGAAATTCTATTGGGATAGTTTCAAAGTTGGGAGATCAAAATTAACGCTAAAAAGACACAATCCATTTTCATCACAAGAAAACGATGACTACAACCTATTGAATAACGAATCGACTCAAACTCAGTACCTTGAAAAAGAACAGCAAAATACCTAGGACTAAAATTTGACAACAGACTTACATGGGCTGACCACATATGTGATCAGAGACAACACTGTTTAGGTATCTTATCCTCCTTGCACCCCATTTTAAAATCTGAACGTGAAAAATGAGCTCCTCATCTACAAACAAGTCATAAGACCCTCTCTTCTCTATGGCTGCATAGGTTTCTGCCAGACCTCAAAATCCAACAAAAAACTGCTTCAATCCCTGCAAAACAAGGTCTTTTGGAGAATCTTTAAAACCCCCTGGTACATTAGGAAAATTGACTTTCATAAAGACCTCAAACTAGACACTATTGACATACATATACTAGACCGTGCGCTAAAACTGTTCCACAGGATAGACAAACACCCTAATAGTACCCTGAATCCCCTAAGATCAACCAGTAACTAGAAAAGAATCACCTACCCTAGTCTCAGGTCAATAACATTGTGATATAGGACTGACAGAATCTAGATGTATTGTTTCTTATAGGCCAGTTGGGTACAAAGATACCCACAGGTGGAAATAGAGCAAAAGTGCTAAATCGCATTAGCTCCACGTAATCCCACACAGAATTTGTGTATTTAGGCGCTAAAATAACGAAAATGGGCAATGAAAGAGACGAAATACGCCGAAGAATACAGCTCGCAAATAAAATATTTTATTCAGTATTGACGATCTTGAAGACCAGCTGCATACACAGGAAAACAAAGCTCAAAGTATACAAATCTGTGATAAGACCTGTTTTATGCTATGGGTGGGAAACGTGGACCCTAACCCAAGCATCCGCAAATATATTGAACGCCTTGAGCGACGGGTCCTGAGGCGAATAATCGGAGCAAAGCTAGACGGGGACCAATGGCGAATTCGATACAACCATGAGCTGTATGAAATTTTTGACGAATCAGAGGACTCAACGATTGTAAGACTGCGAAAGCTGCAATGGGCTGGACACATGAATCGTATGGACGAACAACGGATACCCAAGAAGGTATTCGTTGGGAAAACTGAAGGCCGGTGGCCAGTGGGGAAAACCGAGGAAACGCTGGCCTGACTCGGTCGACAAAGACAGTTCATCGCTGCTCGGATTTCGGAATTGGAAGACGCGGTCAACGGACCGAGACAGTTGGAGGCGCTGTTTGCAGGAAGCGAAGGCCCGTAAGGGGCTGTAGTGCTAAAAAGAAGAAGAAGAAGAATCCCACACTTCAAGGCAGTGTGAGGAGGTAGTTGCGGCCACTGAACCGCGACTTGACGTCGGAAGTATGTGAGCACGAGCGAGTGCTGTCAGTGGCGAGCTTCTTTGACTCAAAGAAACAATGACCGACGGCTTTTCAGGAATAAAATACGGTACAAATGTTTGCCTTTATCTCGAACTTTCTGTTTTAGAAACCCGTAGTGTTCTCACACGCTCTGTTCCCCGAGTGAGCATACGTAGATCGAATTACTTGGAGTTTACAGATTCACCCATTTCCAACTAGTTACTGCTGTATTGCGAACCCTTCCATCTTCTGCGAGGCGTAGGTGTATAATAATATCATCACCTTCAGCAGTGTTTGAATATTAAATTTAAAAAAAAATTATAATCGTAGGTAATTTCGATGATTGTTTTATTTTGTAAACTTTGTTTAAGTTTCATCAATACCGTCAATTGTGTAATTCTTTCAATTCAATACCTACAAGTTTATCGTTCTGAATTGTTCATTGCAAACCAAACAACTTCAAAGCAAATTTAAAATATCTTTTATTGCAAGCTTCAAACACCATCCAAATATTTGCCGAAAAATAAAGATAACTAGCATATCGTTTAATTGCGCAAGAGCCACCCAAATCCACACCTTACATCTGAATCACTTACATTAAATAGTTTGCTTTTTCCAAACATACTTTTTCTACGATTAGCGACCATAACTCATTAGTCATCTCCAGCATCCATTTGCAAGTTCCACCACTTAGTCATAATATTTACATACTACCAATTACACCGAGAAGAATAAAATGCCGTAAAGGCCACCATCATAGGAAACTAATTATACTAGTATTTTTTTGATGTTGTTTTAACTCGTCTCCAAAGATCTCAATTTCAATAATAATGACACCTAAACAGAACATTGACAGCAATAAATCTCATGGCCATAAAAATAAAAATTATTACCCCTAAAAAATGTGGAAGAAAATATTAAAAAATGCGGGCGTTTATTAATCACTACAGGATGATGACATAACACCGTCTTGAAGAATTCAGTGCTTGTGTATGATTTATGAAAAACTAGAATTTGAAAAGAATTCAAAAACAACTTTAACATTTTTGGCATGTGAAAATTGAGATTACCTCATCAATTCGGTGGCGGTAGTAACAACAGCGAATGTATGTAAAAACATTTGCTGAGTTAACGGCGACCGAACATATGGCAGATTTTTGACTTTTTAAATTCTGCTGTGTGTAATGAACAGGAAAGATAACATGAAATTATTGTCAGCTGGTAAAATAAAGCAAAGCTTTGAAATCAATCTACAGACAACAGTAGAACGGTAGTCGCGTTTCGAGAACAAACAAATCAAATCCAATCAATAATATAAACATGGCGAGGATGATATGAAACGCCGCCAGCTATGAAAAAACAACGTATGAATGGTAAACTCAATGGTAAGCATATGTAAAAGCAAATATGGGCGATAATTTACATAATATGAGGTGGCAAGAGGATTATTTGTACGATAAATAATAAAGTAAATTTGTTCTAGATTGAACTAGTTACGCCAATTTGGGTTTTTCCAAGTGGTGCTTGGCCTCATCATTGAACTTTGATCATATATTGGCTGATTATTTATTGAAATCCTATTTATGGAGAAGTGTAAATAAGATAAATACACATCGATAAATGCTTGCTAAAAATAATTATATCATATCAGTAATTAAAAATTCTGCGACACTAATTTTAAATTTTCAAATAAATATAACCCTTTTTTGTATACCAAACTTCATTGAATTTAAGGGGGTGCCGATACGACTTTATTAAGGAAATGTGAAATTTACAAATCATCCCATTTTAAGCAAAGCTGAGCAATTTTCAACACTCAAGGTATTTTTGTTGTTGTTATACTGATGAAGAACTACCTTCATGATTTTTTTTCAAATTTTTTGGTTCACTGGTTTTCGATTGCAGGAAGAATACCAGTTTTTCTTACATTAAAACCTATTTTAAGAAAATCTCACCAAAACCTTCCATTTGATATCCCAGATGACTAACTTTGATAAACAAATTTTCAAAGATACTTTCTGATTTACGAATATAAATGCTTTACGAATTTAATGAAAAGCTATTACTTTATTTCACTATTTATTATTTTACACTTTAAACTCGAAAACAAATTGTTGATTTATATTTTTAAATTAACTCCAAATTTACGTTTATATTCAACAGTTCACTTTCACCTTGAAATAGCCAATGAATAAAATGTTTAGATTTTTCGCTGCACCGCAATCTCCAAAAACAACGAAATTCGTTACTTTCTCATTCTCTATCAGTGAATCTCAAACTGACAATATCGTAACTTCGAAATTCACAATATATCATTTCTGATAAAATCATGACCGTGATCTTCAGTAATCGTTGACAATCAGATGTCATAAGCGTCTGTCAACATTGATGAGCAGTCAATAACATAAACACGGAACATCAAATTCTGGTGAAGCCGTACAGCCATCAAATAAGTTTTCTCATTTTAATAAAAAAAACTATTCTTTGCGCTTTTATTTGTTTCAGGTTTCAGTGCTGGATTCGAAGTTAAAAGCAGAAGACTTTGAACATACTCCCCCGGATGAGGAGTTTATTGAAAACTCTCAGCAGCGTTTACTCTTAATTGCAGTTTCTGTAGATGTAAGCATTAGTTTGATAGTTTTCTTATTTGATATACCTTTGATGTCAATTAGGCTCGGATGTTTGGTTTTCAGCGTTCTTTCAACTTTGGTTCGTGGTTCGATGCATTGGCGTGGTGAAGTTATCCCACCTTATGCTGGGCGTCCACCTACACGTTCATCACGCTTTAGTTTGCGGTAATGTTCGTAGTGGTTACGGCAAGTCGATTCTGAAATGTGGGAAATTGATGGAAAAAGGCTGGGAAACGAGGAAGTAATAAGTTGGAATGTTTGGCTATGATGTGTATGGTGATGGTGCCGTTCTTTGTATAGGCAGTAGTGCTATTTTTGTAATAGATCGTTTGTATGTTTTTCCATTTGCCCAAACCGTAACAACACATACTATTGCATCGGGACCCGGATGTACTTGCGTGATCCGAGCCAGAGGCCATCGGCAGGATGGCAGCTTCTCATCCTTTAAGATATATAAATTACCAACTACCACGTTGGTTTCTTTGATTAACCATTTCAGCCGACGTTTTAGACGACTCAGGTATTCTTTCTGAGATCGCTTCCAAAAATATTGAGTAAGTTTTTGAGTCAGTTGCCATCTGTCTAAGTGATTGATATTGGTCGTTGCGAATTCCTTCTCAGGTGGTACTCCCATAATATCACCGATGAGAAAATGGGCTGGAGTCAATGCAGTGATATCGCTAGGGTCGTCACTCAGAAGGCATAAAGGACGAGAGTCTATCTTAACTAACACTGTAGGCAGTTCTTCTTACGTTAATGGCACGTTGCCTACTATTCGTCGTAAGTGCAATTTAATTGAACGCACTCCGGCTTCCCAGAGCCCACCAAAATCAGGGGAAGCTGGTGGATTAAAATGCCATTTTACTCCATCATCTGCTAAGGTCTCAGCCGCATCAGCATTTATTTTCATCATAATTTTTAGTTCAGCAGCTGCTCCAACAAAATTTGTCCCACAATCGGAATAAATGTGTTTGCAAACTCCTCTTCTCACCATGAATCTGTGCAGCGTTGCTAGAAATGTTGATGTGGAAAGATCACTAACGACTTCTATATGTATAGCCTTCATAGCCAGGCAGATAAATATCGCCACATAGCCCTTTGATATTTTGCATCCTCTTCCACGGCGATCTTTGAGATGCAATGGATAGAAATCGATACCTGTGTGTGTGAACGGGCGTGATATAGTTACTCGAGCTTCTGGCAGATGTCACATTAGTTGCGTCAAACTCTTTGCGTTAGCACGAAAACAGTCGACGCATCGGTGTATGAATTTTTTAATTTGTTTGCGTCCGTCTATTAGCCAGAATTTTCTCCTCAAACTATTTAGCATTAACTGCGTTTGTCCATGCATTGTTGATTGGTGTATCTGATTTAGAATTAGTTCAGTAAATTTTCCATTTGAGGTAAGATTATTGAATGTTTTCCATCGAAAGAGAGTTGAGCGTGTTGTTAGCGACCTCCAACCATCATTATGCCCCTATCTATAAATGGGTTCCGATTAGCTAATTTGCCTTTATTTCCGACTGGTTTCAATTTTTGAAGATTTAGTAGCTCTGCCGAGCAGTCCGTTCGTTGAGGCTGTCTGACCCAGAATTCAAAAGCATGTTTTAATTCGTCGATAGTGAGATATGTTTGAGAGGTTGGTCGGTTCAATTTCGGTTTAATCGCACGATTCTTATTAACCTTTTTAGTGTCGAGTATTTTTTCAGAAGATCATCCAAAACATTGTCCTTTATTATTCCAATATTAACCATCGTACGTTTACGTTGTTCGATATCAGTTGGTGGTATATCTTTATTTTCAGGCCAATCATGGATCGGTCCAGTTAACGAGCTTGGTCCGTGCCACCGTAGTTTATCGTTGACTAGCTCGTTGGGCTTAATTCCCCTCGACGCTACATCAGCTGGATTGTATTTTGACGGCACATGACACCGTGGAACGTTGCCAATATTTTCAACAATGTTGGCCGTTCTATTGATGACGAAGATAGACCATCGGGTGGGATGACCTCTCAACCAAGCTTAAATGATCTCCGAGTCGGTCCATAACCAGGTAGATATCTTTTCCAATCCTAATGCCGTTGTTACTTCCTCTACTAACCGAGACAATAATACTGCTCCACACAACTCTAAACGGGGAAGAGTCACTGGTTTTACTGGTGCCACCTTCGTTTTGGCTGCAAGAAGATGGGATGTGATCGTTGGTCCTGATTGTGTGACCGCAGCCGCGTACGCCCTTTGAGAAGCGTCGCAGAAGCCATGGAGAGTTACAAGTGCGTCTGGTTGATATGTTACCCATCTTGTTATTTTAATCTGTTCAATTGTGGGTAGCTGCTTCCACAAAGTAATCCATTCTGTGTTTAGAGGACTAGGTATTGGGTCATCCCAGTCTTGCCCAGACAACCAAAGACTTTGAAGTAATATTTTCGCCACTATTATGATAGGTGCTATCCAGCCTAGCGGGTCATATAGAAGTGCTACTTCTGATAGAATAGCGCGTTTTGTGTACGTTGTTAGTTGTTCATGCTTTTTCAAACGATACGTGAAATAATCCGTCAATGGGAACTACATAACTCCTAACGATTTATAACCTTGATCCATATCAAAGTCGATTGCTTCCTTCATCTCGATATCCTATGTTGGGACTCCTTGCAAAATTTGTTTGTTGTTTGCTATCCATTTTCGTAATTGAAAACCACCAGAGCTCAGTAGTTCAGTCAATTGATTTCTTTTGATGATGCATTCGTGTATGCTGTATCCTCCGGATAGCAAATCATCCACATAAAATTCGTTTAATATCGATTCGCTAGCATCAGGAAAGTTTTCTTTTTCGTCCATCGCCAGTTGGTTTAGCGTGCGTATTGCAAGAAACGGGGTAGAAGTGGTTCCAAAAGTCACTGTTGTTAGGCAGTAGTCTTTGATTGGTTCATTCGGCTGAAACCTCTATACAATCTTTTGAAAATTCGCATCTTGAGGATGCATGTTCACCTGTCCATACGTCTTTGTGGCGTCAGCCATCATTGCAAATTGCTTCAACCTCCATCGGATGATGATTGACGTCATGCTCTTTTGAATTGATGGTCCAGTCAACAAAATATCGTTGAGTGAAAGTCCAGAACTAGGTTTCCTCGACGCGTCAAACACTACGCGTAATTTGGTTAAGGTCTTTTAAAAACTCGCATCTTAAGGATGCATGTTCACCTGTCTATACGTCTTTGTGGCGTCAGCAATCATTGCAAATTGCTTCAACCTCCATCGGATGATGATTGACGTCATGCTCTTTTGAATTGATGCTCCAGTCAACAAAATATCGTTGAGTGGCAATCCAGAACTAGTTTTCCTCGACGCGTCAAACACTACGCGTAATTTGGTTAAGGTTCTTTATATACAGCGTGATGTGGGAGAAAATTGGCTGTGGTGATTTTCCTTCCAGCTTCGACAACTGACTTCACAATAAGGAACTTCCTTCATGTGACCCAAGTTGAGTATTCTACATGAAGATCACTTTTTGTCTGAATGCTGTTCATTTTCAGGATTAAAATTCGGGTGAAGGGATTGACTTTATTACTAGTCACAAAGCTCTTTCCGCATACTTCCCTAGTTGCAATTTCGATATGTCGTAAAATTTCGCAAATTTCTGCCAATTCTTCGATGTCCTTTGCATTTACCATTGGGGGAGCACTTAACTATTTGATTGATAACTGGTCCCAGCTTCAAATATCTGTCGATCAAATAGGAGGTGGAGTTCCAGCGAGTGGCGACATCTTGTGTTAATTTTAACTCTGATTGTTTTCGCAGTTCATCACTGGCAGCCACACAATGCTTAAACCAGGTAATAATTCTTTTCACGGATGCAAGGAATTGTGCCAATTGCTTAGTTTCTGCGATAGCTTTTTGCGCGACCAAATTAAGTTTATGAGAAAAACAAATGATGTAGAATTTATTCCCGAACACCAAATCAACAGCTTTCACTACATTTGCTCTACCATCAGTTACCACAGCCAATACTTTTTGGGGACTTATAAACCATTCATCACATGTCTGCAACAGCATCCTTGAATAGTAATCAGCTGTTTGTGACTCGGCTAATTTTTAAACTCCCAAAGTTGCAGATACCATGTGGTGTTCATCATAAAAATGTACAGTAACACAAAGAAAACTTCTGGTCTACATGGTTTATGTCCAGATATCTGTTGTAAGGGATGCGCTATTTACCCATTTAATTTTATTTCTAAATAGATTCTGAGTGGATTCATGCCGTTCCTCTAGCATTTCTTTTGTCTGGATGGAACTTTATAAAGAGGAGCTGCTGCTTTCATAAGATACAGAAATCCTTCATTTTCGACGATCTGGAAGGGTTGTGAGTCTTTATACCTGTATATCATGTATAAAATTATATTTGTTAGGCGAATTCCTTTCGCTCCGTTTTCGGCAAATTCAGTAACTGTTCTAAAACTCTGATTTAATGTTGGCTGGAATGTTTTTTTATTACTAGATGGTGCACTGATATCACTTGCAGTTAAACTTAAATCAGAATTTTCATTTTCAACTTCGAAATAAAAGCTGGAGCTACGTAGTCCAGCAGGATTAGAATTATTGGGTTGCGCAGGCTGTAAAAATATGTCCTTACATGCACTATAGTCACTCTTATTTTTGTCAAGTGATTTAAAATGCATATTTTCTACGTGTAACTTTAGATTCGTCGTATTACCACAAGTTTTCAAACTTTAGAACAGGCGCGACATTTGGCTTCAACGCTGTTGAGTCTACCGAAATATTCCCAAAATCGACTTTTCGGCGGCATTATGAATTCCATCCCGATGCTTAAGCCGCCAGTTATTAGACTCTGATCTTGCGAAATTAAGTTGCAAATTTGAGTGCTTTTACTATCAAAGCTGAAAAATTAAGTAGCAATACTCACAGCGTAGGTCATTGCGATAATTGACATATCAAGCAGTTGTCAAATTGAGTTGCAGTTTCGGAAACTAAAGCAATCAAGTCAGTTTCTAATTTAAATGCGATAGTGTATTTACAGTACCTGAAGATTGTAGTCCCATAACAAAAGTTAAAGATTTAAAACTTGAACTTGCAAGTTGCGAGCACAATTTCATGCTTCACAACGTAAAATGTAATGTATGCGCTTATTAAGCGATAAAAAGTTCACGCACAACCAATTGACTTGATGACAGCGACTGTGACATTTTTGTATTGGAAGCGTTCAGAATTATTTTTTCGAAGAGTTTAGAGTTATTTCATTTATGTGTTTAACATTATTTTATGAAAGCGCTCAGAATTTAAAACTTAGTAAACGATACTGGTGACTGGATTTATAATAAACTTGTGTATTTAGTTTATAATTCAGTTGTTTTGAATTAACATCGATGTTGATGATGATAATATCGATGTTCCGATGTTGGTCATTTAGCATCATCGATGTTGAAACATCGATGTTAGGACTTTGAACATCGATGATCATCAAACATCGATGATCATCGGCCATCCCTACCTCAAACACACAAAATATCACACTTGGCGAATACAGTATCGAAAATGTGAGCGAATTTGTATATTTAGGCGCCAAAATAACGAGAACCAGTAATGAAAGAGACGAAACACGCCGAAGAATACTGCTCGCAAACAAAATATTTTATTCAGCTTTGACGATCTTGAAGACCAGCTACGTACACAGGAAAACAAAGCTCCAAGTATATAAATCTTTGATAAAACCTGTGTTATGCTATGGGTGTGTAACGTGGACCCTAACCAAAGCATCCGCAAATGTATTGAACACCTGTGAGCGGCGGGTCCTGAGGCGAATGATCGGAGCGAAGCTAGACGGGGACCAATTGCGAATTCGATACAACCGTGAGCTGAATGAAATTTTTGACGAATCGGAGGTCTCAACGATTGTAAGACTGCGGAAGCTGCAATGGACTGGACACATGAGTCGTATGGACGAACAACGAATACCCAAAAAGGTATTCGTTGGGAGAACTGAAGGCCGGAGACCAGTGGGGAAGCCGAGGAGACGCTAGTCTGACTCGGTCGACGAAAACAGTTCATTGCTGCTCGGATTTCGAAATTGGATGACGCGGTCAATGGACCGAGACAGTTGGATGCGCTATTTGCAGGAAGCGAAGGCCCGAGAGGGGCTGTAGTGCTAAGAAGAAGAAGATGAAGAAATGTTAGGAAGAGTTTAATTAAAGCTATAGAGGCTGAAATTACAAATTCACGTTCATTTCATGAAGTTCCAGCGGACTTATCACCGTACATAGAGATGACTAGTAATAATTGAATTTTGTTCGACTCCCCGAGCTAACTCTTCCATTTGGGTCTGGGAACTTCCGTTTTTCACCGATGGCATTGCGTGTCTAGTGACGAGTTCACTGGGCCCACAACCTTATTCCTACAGCTTGAAGCAATAGTGATTGAATTGTATTGCTTCTACTCTGCCTTCGTAGCAATGAAACTGTGAACATCAAAACAAAACAATTTTTCAGTAGTTTTTCACACTCACTGTGTATTTTAGTTTCGCTTTTATTCTTAAATTGCTAGTATCTGGACGATTAGCTTATCTATATACATGCAAACAAAATAAGCAAAATATTAACCAAACTTTTCTACAGAACATCAATGTTTGGTCAATTTTTCCACCTGTTAGCGCTAAGCGTTGACAGCTGTCACCGAATTATTGAGGATTTTTCAATGTCTACCGTCACCCATCATCTCGAGTGCGTTCAACACATGCAAGTTTATTGAGCCTTTTCCAATGTCTTTCGTCACCCATCTCGGGTGCGATCGATGCGTGCGTTTATTGAGTATTTTTCAAGGGTGCCTGGCGGCCGTAATTATTGCAGAGTATAAAAGCTCAATAAATTTGCTTGCATGTTTGTACTACAATAGTTTTAATCTTTTACATGTATAACCATATAATTATTATTTACAAATGTATTTTTCCACTTTTCAGGTAAGAACTAAGATTTCATTGGCGATTGGATTAAAATGAAAATTGTAAGTAAAAAATGTAGTAATACCACTCGGAATCTAAATTTTCAGGACATTTCAATAATTAAAAAAATTAATGTTGTCTTTACTTAACTTTAAATTGACCATTTCACCCTTTTTGCATCCATTTAATGTAAATCTATACGATAAATTTTGCTCTACAGTCAGCTTATAGAGCTTCGTGCAGGTATCGATCTCGTTTTTCGGATAGCTTCGATATCTTGAAATTACTTATGAAAATTCTTTGTGTGTAGCTACATAATTGAGTTGCATTAGTAATTTTTTTGAAAAATTATTAGAGAAGAAAAATTTTAGAAAAAGGTAGTTTCGACGCGTGTACGGTGATAGCGACCGCCATGTTTTGAGGTATTTAATTTAAAGTTTAGCAAAGAAAAGTAGTTAGAGGAGACAATTAACCTGAACATAATTCGTAGTTACAAAAAACATATTGAGTTCGCATAAGTAGGAAAATTAAAAATAATTCTCTCACCGCTAAGCATGGTGGTCGCCACACCGGTGTGTATCTAATAGTGATGGCCTCGGTTGAATTAGTATAACGTCTTCTCTAATAATTTTTCAGAAAAATTATTAAAGCAACTCAATTATGCAGTTACACACAAAGAATTTTCAAAAGAAGTGTTAAGTATTTTCCTAGAATAACTTCGCGGAAAATGAACGTTAGAACTTAATTGAATTGCTTGCTTTGGCGCTATTTATGACGAGTTAATTGTATTGAGTCAAATCAAGCATATGTCTTAAAATTCAAGCAAAACTATTTCTTCGCAAAGATTTTCGATGAAAATTTCATTGCTTTTCACATTTTCTTCTAATATATTCTAAATTTCCAGCGAAGTGGGGAATTTCTTAGTATAGTCCTAATTATATTTCATGTACGAGTAACGCTTTGTATCCTTTAGAGTCACCAATTCAGATAGTCTATCTCAGATCATTATTTAGTTTCAATCTAAATATCGTTTATAACTACGACATAAACTATGCAATCAAAGTTAGCCTACAGTAGTAAGCAAACTTAAATTTAATAAACCCTATAATCATCCAAACATTTTTCTTTCAAATTCTTATTGCTTTAATAGCTCCCCGTTGCTATTTCCATTTTAAATCCAATTTACACTATGGGTGTAAAGCAATAATTTAACATTCTCACTCCTATATTTCTCAGCGGCTGCCAAACTTTCGAATACAGAACTGATATGAATACGTCCCTTTTTCCACTTTGCAAGTCATTGGAATTCACATAATTACTTTCCTAACAGATAGCTATAGTTTAGTCGGTAAACAAATAATATGAAGATCTATGAAATAAATCGAAGATGACACAATTAACTTTGTGGAATGAAGAAAATACTAACATTCTCTTCAATCATTTTTGTTATCATAAAACTCATAGTTTAATAGACAAGTTTTACTTCTACTATTTGGTGAAAAATACTCAATCGTAAAAGTGATGATTCACATTCTATGCAATAAATTTTCATGCCAAAAATGTTTCACCATTAAGCCAACATTCATCCATTAGCAAACGAACCCTTTTCGATACTCTATAATTTAATCCTTCCAACTTGGCGAATAACACATCTCACTGCATAAACAGCCAATAAATGATAATTATCCAAACAATGAAACCCGTTGCCAAATTCGTTTGGCGTACGCGAGTCGTAACTCTCTGACTTACCCTCTATAGAATATAAATGTTTTCCACCCGGCAAGTAGATGGAGGTGTCATTGGTCTCGTGACAAGAGTCATTTAGCCTCAAATCGACCCCAAGTGGTGGTTGGTTGCGAGCTACACCCTTAACGCTCCATATGCGGAAATTACATCCTGACAAAACAATGTCGGAGTAAGTATAAAAAGCAATAACAAAACAATACATTTCAGGAATATTTAAGCTACGTTGTCTGCTAGAAAATACGCAAAAGCTACTTGGGTTGACTTTATTGCAAATTTTTCTTCCATTCCTCCATTTACATTTCACTTTCTTTTCGCAATTTGGTACGCTGTCCAAAGGGTTGAATTATTGTTCTTTAAGTCTTATTAATAAAACGTTGCAGACAGTTCATTCATTAGCCACCCCTCTGTATTTTTATTTCTACGTTTAGCATCGTTTGTGCTTCCATATATGCTGGTTAACATACTACATGTGAGAGTACGAGAAGTATGCATGGACAAGTAGATTGCTTTCAGTCGATTTATTGTTGAAACCTCAATAGGGTTACCTCGTACCACATTGCACTTTTGATTGTCGCTTCAGCTTTGTAATCTGGTTAGAGGTTTTAAATGAACACTCTTTGATAAAGAATTGCTTTCGATGCTTTATGCTAAATCATATATTTTGTGTTTTGAAATTAATCTGATTTATAAAAGATATAATTCGTCGTGTCATGAAAACATTTATTGTGTCTTGAGTATTATATGTTATTCAACAAAAAGCTGTCTGAACATATTGATCTTCTTAATTTTATGTTATAACATTTCATTGAAATAAAGTTCTCCAAAAATAGTGCATAAAACTCTAAAAGCAGTCATTGAGGATCGAAGCGAAAACTAGAAAACAACTGTGTTTTTGAATGGCTAGCAACCAACCGTTATCCAGCGTCCTCTCTCGGCCGTCCGCTAACCCGCTGTTATCAACCGTCGCTATCAGCCACCACCCGAAATCATTCGCCCTTTTCAACCATTCACAATCGCCAGCAATCATCAGTCATTTCCAGTCATAATTGGCCATTATTCGACATCTGTTCTCATACGATATTGTTGACAATTATCAGTCATCATACGCCATCTGGCATTATCGGCCATTTCCATGGGCTGTTACTCGCCAACATCATAATTCGTCACCATACATCGTCATGAATCATCCACAGCCATCATACACCATCCTCAACTATCATCCGGCATCGTTCGCCTGCACTCGCCATCGCCTTAAATCATCAGCCGCCATCCAGCATCCTACGTCATCAAACTACACCATGATTCATCATCTATCACCATAAGCCACCATCCTCCCTCGTTCGTCCTTATCCGTCATCAGCCATCATTCGCTATTACCAGCCACCATCCAGCATCATTTGTCTTTATCCGTCATCGTCATTTGGCATTATCCAGCATCATCCGTGATCATGAGCCATTATCAGGAATCATCACCCATAAATTGCTGTCATCGGTGATCACCCGGCATTATTAGCCGTTATTCGTCAGCATACGCCATCATAAACCATTATCAGCTATCATCCGGCTTCATCCACGATCATTCACCTTCAGCCGTCGCGTCATGCTGTAATAATTTTCCTTCATTGGTCGTCCGAGATTTCCCGAAGGAACTCTAATCCGCTAAAGACATGGAGTCTTGAGGCGCATCAACGAACGTTACCTCTTAAGGCCTACATGTTCGTATGTTCGCAGTCTACTCTGAGGTGGCTGTTTGTCGGTCTACTAGTTCTGCGAGGAATTTGGGGTGTGAATCTTGATGCGAGTAGACTACACCCGAATACAATCTTTCAGCCACCAGTTCAAATTGCCCATTTAAAAATTTTTCGAAGAAAAACTCCGACGTTACTCTACCGCAGCCTTTGTGAGGCTTCCAACAACTCAACAAGAACAAAAATCAAGCTCGCGCGTTCCCGATCTATATACCGATGCGTTGCCAGACATAAGCTACTCTAGCCCTAACTGATATATTCGACGATACGTAAAAATGGCCAAACTACAAGTTAGGGTACCTAGTAAGCGAACCGAAAGCACTGAAGCTATTAGTTGCGGATTACGTTTAATTCCGCCCACTCGACGACATACTCACCTTTCGCTTCCGCGTCCTGGGGTCATTACGCTGCTGAAGGTGTATGCTGGTACCATGCTTGTTTTGGCCCAAAATCAAACAAATGCACAAAACCATGTAGTTTTGGTTCGGGAAACCCAATGGCTCATCGTTAATGGTGGCGGGTCACACGCACCTTAATCAGTCACGCCGTCTCTTTATCAAAGACATCACAAGCGAGAAAACCTTCCTGATAGACACTGGTGCAAAGTTATGGGTACATCCTCACAAATACTTCACTGCGCCTCGAGAAGTGTGTGATTTTGAACTTACCGTGGCGAATGGGACACGCATAACTACTTACGGCACTATAACCCTGACGTTGAACTTTGGCTTACGACGCGATTTCACTTGCCACTTCGTAATTGCAGATGCAGAAAAGCCAATAATTGGATTCGATTTCCTGGAGTACTACGGAATTTTGGTAGATCCCAGGAATCGAAACCTGTTGGACAACACAACCCAGCTGGAAGTGAAAGGCCGTTCCATTGTTGGAGAAGTCTTCAGCGTAAAACTGGTAACATCAAAATATCCGGAAAATCTGATGCCAGACGGAGTGCCAAAAGTTAACCACAATACGGTTCATTATATAAGGAATACTGCTAGACCACCAGTTGCTAGTAAGCCCAGACGGCTAGCAGCAGATAAACTGAAAATAGCCAAAGCGGAATTCTACAACATGCTGAAACTAGGCATTGCCAGACTATCACAAAGCTGCTAGTTTCCACCCCTTCATATGCAGCAAAAGGATAACAATGAATGGAGACACTGCGGAGACTACCGCGGACTCAACGCCAAGACAATCCCAGATTGTTGTCCCGTTCGACACATCCACGACTTTTCGGTGGCCGACGAAGATACCTGCAAGAAAATGCCATTTGGGCTCTTCGAATTCCCGTTCATGACGTTCGGACTACGGAACGCAGAGCAAACTTTCCAGCGTTTCATAGATGAAGCACTGCGTAGTATGGATTTTCACTCCACGCTATGCAGCATTGGTACAGCACTGCAACAACTCTCCAATGGCCACTGGCAACCATTGGCCTTTTTTCTCAAGAAAACTGAAGTCTGCGGAGAGTAAATACGTTGCCTATGATCGGGAACTCTTAGCGATCTACGACGTCGTTAAATATTTCCGCCATATGATTGAGGGACGAGAATTCTTTATCTACACTAACCACAAACCAATATCCTATGCATTCAGGAAAAAAATACGCAATGTTCCCCGTGACAGTTCAGAAACCTTAGCTTTAGCAGCCGATTCTCTACAAATATCCGATTTATACATTAAACGTTACAGTTACAAATACTCTCTCGAAGATCAAAGAAATCGAAGCAAAAGTCGACTTCCCAGCCTTAGGAGCAGCTCAAAAGCACGATAATAAGCTGAAAAAGCCTACAAAACTATAAATCAGCACTTCAACCGAAGTTGATCAAGCTACCAGGTTAAGAAGAGTCCCTACCTACTCTACGATGTTTCCGCAGCAACCGCATGCCCAGTCGTGCCAAAGGAGTTTCGAAGAACTGTGTCCAACGGTGTAACACGCTGTCTCACTCAGGTATACAGGTCCCCCTTAAACTCATCTCACAGCGTTATGTCTGGCCATCAATGAATAAAGACTGCCACAACTAGGCAAAATGCTGCATTGAGTGCCAGCAAGCGAAAATTTCTAGACACGTTAGCACTACACCAGGCACATTCTCACCGCCTAGTGGTAGAGTTGAGCATGTCCACATTGACATCGTCGTCATATCTATCTCAGAAGGATTCAGGTACATTTTAACATGCACAGATCGTTTTACACGCTGGCCGAAAGCAGTTTCCATGGAAGATCAAGAAGCAGAGACCGTTGCAAAAGCATTCTTTTCCCAATGGGTTTCAAAGTTTGGAGCGCCTTTAAGAGTTACAATAGGACGCCAATTTGAGTCATGCTTGTTTAGGAAATTAAACTACCTAACTGGTACCACTCATTTCAGGACAACACCATATCACCCAGCAGCAAATGGCATGGTCGAGCAATTCCACAGGCAACTCAAAGCTGCAATCAAATGTCACCAGCACAATCAATGGTCACAAATCTTACCCCCAGGTCTCCTAGGAATCCGTTGCGATTAGAAGGAAGACGGAAGGAAGGAAGGCTGTTGCAACTCGGCGATCCCTTTAGAGGCCAAATACTGGGACACGCTGAGGGCGGTTCGTTGTCGTGATGAAGGATCCAGTTACGAGCGATGTCTGGGCGCACCCTGTTTACTCGTTTTCGCAATCTTTCGAGTACTTGGGAGTACTCGAACTGTTAAACACCGATCTTCACACACTAAGCGCGCACATCCTGCGCACTCGCGTCAGTCCGCACCTGGACGGATCTCCCGCTCCGCGCCTCGTCTTCCTCGCTTTCACGCCCCTCCTTAAACTCTTCATGCCATCGAAATACCAGGGCACGACTAAGAGCACTATCACCATGCACTTTTACAATTTTTGCGTACGTTTCCGAAGCTGTTTCGCCCAATCTGGCGCAAAATTTTCTCGCGACGCGTTGCTCTTGATTTCGTTTCTCCATTTTGGTGACGAGCACCACCAACACACGTCTACTCAACACGGCACAGCAGGCGAACTAAACAAGCTAGAGCGATGGTAAATATATCAATGGAGAGGGGAAGGATGCCGGGGAAGGGGAAGGGGGTTTCAAGGTCGCAGGTTTACCACCAATCAGTCGCATTACTTAATTGTCACACCTTGTAGATAAAATATTATCATACAACTCGTCGTTGTGAGCAAGTTTCTGTAATGCTTTATGCTTTACCGGGTCGAAAAATTTTCTTAGGGTCCATGTTTTTTTTTCTTTTTTTTCGTAGCACTACAGCCTCTTTCGGGCCTTCGCTTAGAGATAGTTAAAGAATCTCATTATCATGACCGAATGTATCGGCACTCCACAAGGTGATGTGATCATTATCACGCTTTGGCCGTGTGTTCGTCCACCCAGCTGCGATACATTCTGATTTTAAACCAGCGCGTATCACAAGTGAGCAGGCTTATAGTCCATCCGAAGAATCACTTGAACTAAATCTCGTTGACGCCAACGAAGCTCGAACCAGAGACTTTCGGCTTACGGGCTTAGTACTCTAACCACTAAGCCACGCAGACGACGGGTCCATGTTTTACATCCATGACATAGCACAGGTTTTATCATAGATTTGTATACTTGGAGCTTTATTTTCCTGTGTATGCTCAAGGTCGTCAAAATTGAATAAAAAATGTTATTTGTGAACTGTATTCTTCAGCTCATTTGGTGCCTTTCATTCTTGGTTCTCGTTATTTTGGCACGTAAATACATAAATTCGGCCACATATTCGGTATTATGCTCTGAACGTATTATCCAATATTAATCAGAATTTACAAATATCCTTCCGCAATGAGTTTTTGGCAGCGGATAGGGGGGGAAGTTAACTTATTCACTTTTTATATAATATTCGTTCCAGTACACTTTCAAAAGAACCACTGGTGCTTCGCTTCCATAAAATACTTCCCATATAAGGGAGTGGCCCCCAAAAAAACTTTTCATCAGAGGAGATTTCATTTGATACCCATCAAATGAAATCTCCTGATAAGAACTTTTCAAAACAGGCCTTAAACTGAAATTTTTGTTTCGAGGGGCGAGCGGGCGATTGGACACCTGTCATCTGAAAAATCTGAAAAAAAATATGGAGGTAGCTGTTTATGAGCACAACAACAACAAATGCCTTAGAAGTCGAAATTCGCTCAAATTTGTTAATAATAGTATGATCTTCGAATGTTACATTTTCCCCAATAAAATCGTATAGGTATCCTTAAACTCAACGAAATTCGATATTTAAGTAGTAGTATAAAAAGTCTTCATATTCTGTCAGTTTCATAAAAATCGACTGATATATACGGAAGTTATAGCCATTTGAAATTTCTCCAATTACAACAACAATAACACATGATTTTGGTATTCTATGGACTTTCCTTCGAATCAGACGCTGCTGTTTTGACTTAATCTACTTAAACTTTTCAAATAAGATCAATAACGTAAATATTATTGGGAATTCATGATTTGAGTGATTTTCATTATTTTACAACAAGATGACGTCCGTTGAAAATAGAGAAACAATGGGTTTTCTTTTAAACGTGCACATCTCTTTAACATGTTTCTTGACTATTCGTTGCTGGTGACTACATTTTGAAGAAGTTGGGTACAAAACCCTTCTGACATGAGCGTAGGTCTATCTACCCAACTTGTTTAGTTACTAGATATATAAGGCAATCAGAGAATCACTTTTCCAATGACTCAACATGAAAACACCCATAACCGCATGAATACATTCACATAACATGCATGATAACAATCTCTCCGTAATGTCTGCTCTTTTCCGAATCGAAACCAAACACCAAATCTTAATCATATCCAAATTGCCACCAAACATCAACTTTAAATCATACCCAAATCACCACCAAACATCAACTGTAAATCATATCCAAATCGCCACCAAATATCAAATCTAAATCATGCCGAAATCACCACCAAAGCATCAGCTTATACGAATATCACAATAAGGAGTGTAAAAGTAAACATGAAAAACCGATTGAATGTATATATTACTCACTAAGTCGGATTCGATTCTTTGATCGACTCAATGAGTGAATGAATAGTCATACTCAATGAGTAGCGAAACTCGATTCAAATACTCTATTCAGAGCGATTTTGAGTGAGTACCAATACCGAATACTTTCATGAACGAGTATTCGATACTTTTATTCATTCTAAGTATTCGTTACTTTATATCGATTATTGATAATATCAAATTCTTTCAAGTGAGATTTTCCATACGAATTTTAGGTTAAGGCTCCGTGTGCTCGCTTTGAAAATTCAAAGTTCTTTTGTTTTAAGCTTCTTCGCAATTTCTCCTCAAAACGAAAACTTTCATATTCACGCACTCGCATAGGTTCGGTCAAAATCGTGTCAGTGAAAGGTTGATGTGTCTATTGCCCAAGCTCATGTAAAAGAAAGATAGAATGAAGGAATCAGCAACGAAAATGTATTGGGCAAAGGCATGCCACTGAAAGTATTTATGGGCAAGCAATCAATGTTTTGCAAAAATTTTGTTTTTGAAAAATGGTATATGTTCAGTTCAATATGATAGGACCAAAATAAAAATTTACACAATATATGTATGTATGAAAGCAGTGTTCATTTAATAGTTCAAGATGAATTATTTGCATTTTAAAAATTTCTGCGAAAATTCATCGAGGTTTTTGTAGGTACAACATAGTATAACGAGTATATAAAACTATTGAGATCAATAGTTCTAGACATAACGCGGACGATCTAAACAGATATTAATAAAGCAGAGTAGCAACGATATGTTTAACGACCTGTGATGTGGCTGTCAACTACGCTTATGTATTGGCTGTCGACCGCTGGTTTAGATATACGGTGTAATCAAATTTTTCATATTGCACAAAGAGCAAAATATTGGCGCAATTTATTGGAAACTTCAACAATGTTGTACGTTACCTATTGTTTTTTGTTTTAGTTAATATATTGTTACATGTACAAATAATTACACGTACAAATAATTCTGCGAGCTACTGTCGCAATTGTTTTCATCATCGTTAAGAACGTCAACGAATGAATTTACTCGAACCCACGAGAACGCAACAAGTATGATCAACATCTGCAAGTGACGTCACTCCATTCATGAATTTGCTCGAACCTACCAGGCACCTCTCGGTAGAACATTCGCGAATAGGTAGAGACCCTATATAAAGGCGAGCTGAATGAATGGGGGGAATAATTGATTCGACCGCGATAAGAACTGCGATAGTAAATTTATGGAGTGTGTTTCGTAATAGTGAAGTAATTGAGAAGACAATTGCGATAGTAAATTTATGGACAAGTGTTAGATTTATTTTAATAGTGACAATTAAAATTAGTGAAAGTGTTAACTGATTATTGTGCATTAAATAAACACTTTTAACTTAAATTAAAAGACATTGCGTTTTCACTTTCCCGGAACATTAAAATTATTGGCCGCGAACCAATAACACGCGACAGTGGTGTCAAGAAGTGCGAAAGAAAAATTTTGAAAGCGAAAATTTGAACATTTTTATAGTGCACAATAGTAAAATTTAAAGAAACATTAAAAATGCCACGAAGCTTAAACTTAAAAATTAATGAATTGACCATATCGGAGCTCAAGGAGGAGTTGGAACAGCGGAATCTGGCCACACAAGGTACAAAGGCCATACTGATTGCACGCTTGCGTGACGCGATCGAGTCGGAAGGCGTGAATCTGGATTCGGGTGAGCTCTCCGATGCGGAAAAAGGCGCAGAAGGTGGAGAAGTGGACACACCAAAATCAAAGGAGCCAGAAAATGCGCTGATGCAAATGTTGATGCTAATGTCATCCAGTCTGACTGCGAAGCTAGATGAACAATCAACGAAGCTAAATGAACAGTCATCAAGTCTGACTGCGAAGCTAGATGAACAGTCATCCAATTTAACTCCGAAGCTCAATGAACAGTCGTCCAATTTAACGACGAAGCTAGATGAACAATTAGCGAAGATGGACCAACAAGCGATCGTAATCAAGGAAGTGCAAAAACAGTCAACCGAAATAAAAGTGGAGCTCGGTAGCCTGAACAATCAAATTAAATGCGTCGAGGAAAAGGTTTACCAGGTCGAGGAGAAGGTCAGCCAAGTTGAGGAGAAAATCAACTATGAGATCAGCCAGGTTGAAGAGAGAATGAACCATGAGATGGAAAAAGTGAAAAAAAGAATTGGAAGCAGCGAAGGCAGTAGTAACCACCTCACCAGCCCCGCTTATAACCGCAGCGCAAAGCACATCCAGAAATGTCCAAGCACCAATATTCGATGGGCAAACGGTCTGGAGTATTTACAAGACCCAGTTTGAAGCTGCCGCAAAGGCGAATCGCTGGCATGACCAGGAACGAGCAACTGCATTGATTCTTGCTCTAAGAGGCCCAGCTGCCGAGCTTTTGCAGACCATCCCCGATGAATTGCACTCAAACCCGAATGCTATAATGAATGCGCTCGACATGCGTTATGGAGACGATCATCTAAAGCAGATTTATCGGTCACAGCTAAGGCATCGGGTGCAGAAGTCTGGTGAGACCCTACAGCAGTTAGCCCAAGACATTGAGCGACTAGCACTTTTGGCTTACCCAGCCTACGACCCAGAACATCGAGATGATGCAGCGACAGAGGCATTCATCAGCGCACTAAAGGACCCGGAATTGCAACAAGCCGGGCGTTTAGCTTAAAAGCAAACGGTTAAGGACGCATTGGCTTACAGTTTAAATTTTGAGGCAGCCAAAAATGTGACCCGTACCACTGCCCGGGCTCGTGAGGTAGTGGCAGATAATTGCAGGTGTGAGCGCGTGGGGATTGAGCGAGAGCTGCAGGTGAATGGTGCGCCTAGATGCTGGAATTGCGGGGAAAAAGGGCACCTGCAAAGAGACTGCAAGAAGGGAAGAAGACCGAGCTATTGTCCAGGGTGGTGGAGATCCAGACCATGTCAGGAGCCTAGAATGGATCATCAAACTGCAAGGACCAACTTCGGGGGGCGAACGTTGGCTAGGAGTATCGACATACCCAGCACCGTGCCAAGGCAACATCGTGGAGAAGCAGACAGATGCCTTCCTGGTCAAGTTGATGAAGAACATCGCACCCTAACAAACGACACTTGTGCAACCCGCTCGACGATCCGACCAGACCTAGTGGGGCCCCAACTGCTTCACAAGGGCAGAGTTCATGGAAATGCTGCGCCCTATCTCGTCATCCATGTCCAGCTAACTGCAAGCATTGCCGGCGGGTTGAGGAAAAGGAACCGCCCGTTGATCTGCGACTGATAACGGCCGAATCCGATGAAGGTTGGTCATCGGAGGAGATTCGAAATGCCCAGCTAGCCGATGAAGACATCGGACCATTGCTCGTATGGAAGGAGACGACTGGGCGACCGGAGTGGAAGGACGTTTCGATGCATGGCGCAACCCTGAAAAGCTATTGGGCACAATGGAACTCCCTTCAGGTAGAGGGTGGCATACTCAAGCGGAAATGGGAAACGGCGGATGGCAGCTCCTATAGGATGCAAACTATACTACCCAAATGCCGAATCCACGATGTGGTAAAGGAAATGCATGAAGGATCCTCGGGAGGCCATCTTGGTGTTAACAAAACCTTAGCGAAATTGCGGGAAAGATACTACTGGCTCCACGCTCGAGAAGACGTAGAGGACTGGTGTCGCAGATGCACAATTTGCGCTTCCGTCAAAGGCCCAAAGCGACGACTGAGAGGACAAATGCAAACCTATAACGTGGGGGTACCGTTTGAGAGGATTGCTGTTGACATCGCAGGACCCTTTCCTGAATCTGAATGGGGAAATCGATACACGCTGGTTGTAGCCGATTATTTCAGCAAGTGGCCCGAGGTCTACCCCATTCCCAACCAGGAAGCAACTACAGTAGCTGAACAGCTAGTGTTAAATTGGGTCAGTAGGTACGGCGTACCTAGCGAACTACATTCGGATCAAGGCCGAAACTTTGAGTCACTAGTTTTTGGCGACATGTGCGAGCTGCTCGGAATACGGAAAACGAGGACAACACCGCTGCATCCCCAATCCGATGGAATGGTCGAACGTTTCAACGGCACGCTCAATAAACACCTGGCCAAAATGGTTGACGAGAACCAAAGGGACTGGGACCGACATATCCCACTATTTTTAATGGCATATAGAGCCGCTGAACATGCGTCGACGGGCCAAGCCCCAGCCAAAGTCATTTTTGGAAAGACTATTCGTTTGCCAGCCGATATAAAGTTCGGAACACCCCCTGAGAAACCCCAAACGGTCTCGGAGTACGCAAGTGATCTAAGACAACGATTGAACCAGATACATCGGACAGTGCGAAAACACCTCGAATCGGCTACTGATCGCATGAAGACCAGGTATGATCTAAACGCTAATTCTACTGGATTCCAGCAAGATGACTTGGTGTGGCTTTATAACCCGCAACGGCGAAAGGGTAGGTCTCCAAAGCTGCAACATAATTGGGAGGGACCATACCGAGTTACAAAGCGAATCAACGACGTCGTATACCGAATACAGGAACATCGTAAGCCGAGAGCTAAAATGAAAATCGTGCATCTGGACCGTCTTGCCCCATATTACACCCAGGGAGAATTGACTACAAATAGCGACACATCTTTTCGGGGCGAAAAGAACTGAGGTGGGGGCAGTGTTACATGTACAAATAATTACACGTACAAATAATTCTGCGAGCTACTGTCGCAATTGTTTTCATCATCGTTAAGAACGTCAACGAATGAATTTACTCGAACCCACGAGAACGCAACAAGCATGATCAACATCTGCAAGTGACGTCACTCCATTCATGAATTTGCTCGAACCTACCAGGTACCTCTCGGTAGAACATTCGCGAATAGGTAGAGACCCTATATAAAGGCGAGCTGAATGAATGGGGGGAATAATTGATTCGACCGCGATAAGAACTGCGATAGTAAATTTATGGAGTGTGTTTCGTAATAGTGAAGTAATTGAGAAGACAATTGCGATAGTAAATTTATGGACAAGTGTTAGATTTATTTTAATAGTGACAATTAAAATTAGTGAAAGTGTTAACTGATTATTGTGCATTAAATAAACACTTTTAACTTAAATTAAAAGACATTGCGTTTTCACTTTCCCGGAACATTAAAATTATTGGCCGCGAACCAATAACACGCCACAATATTTTATTGCATTTTTTTGTATTTTGTCCTGTCTTCAATAGCTGCAATGATATAATCTGGATTTCTTATTTGCAATCCTCTATTATGACGCAGGTCAACTGATTCCAGTAACACACAATCAAAGTAAAATTTGTGCAGTGGTTGCTCCATTTGAAGATTGAAAAATGCGTCGTCCCGTTCGACCATTTCAATTCGCATTGGAATGTTATCTCCAGTGCAAACTCCTAAAACGCACGACTCCATTTTTGTTACATGCAGCTACCCTTCGATTTGGTAGTACCAATCAGAGGTTTTATTTGTAACAAATTGATTATTCAGTAGTTTCCAAAAAATTTTTTTCGCTTTAACGGCATCTAAAACATTCATACCACGAACAGAATATGGGCACTTGATTTCAACGATCGTATCATTTGTTTTTCCATCAGGGAATGCGCCCAAAAAGTTGTAACATACATCGAGGCAAAGAGCAGTTTTTATTATGTCCTTTGATGTTTATTCTGAAACAGTTTGCAATGCAATCGATTCATTTTCAATACCATACTTGACCGCAGCATTACTGAACATTTTTGGATATAGTGAACTATGATTTTCTCTTACAAATTCTTCCAAAATTGGAAGCCGTCAGAAGCGACCTTAGCAACTCAAATGACTTACTTGAATACAATTGTGAAATCGTATCTTGTTTGATACTGGCTCGGTTTTGAACATTTACCTGTAAAGTGTTCAAGAATCTCGATCTCGCAATCAGAAAAGCTTCATTCTCCATATCAGACTTCTCGCAGGAATCACCATCTTCGAAGTTATCCCTTGCTACCTTAGGAGTATGTATTCGCTGTCGTTTTCTGTTGTGCTTTCCATCATGCCTGTTCGGTAGGATGGACTCTTTCTGAAGATTTCATTACGTATTGTAATGACTGCGGCACAAAAGCAACTTTGGTAACCACGACTTGCAGAAAAGTTAATACGCTACCCTCCCACAGCTTTTGCGACAACGCTGTTGAATGATTCAACTATATTGGTTTGGATATCGTGAATTAGGCTCCGTGATTACTGTGCAAGTAATAAAAATTTGTGGTAACAATCCGAATTTTTCTGTCTGGAAGAAAGTTCTGCTCGCTTGTTGCTCGTTTGCAAAAGTATGCTCTACATTTTCGGTGATCACCAAACACATGATATGGACCATTTATTATATCATTCTTCAAAATTACAACTTTCCGTGCAAAGTCACAATGTTCGATTTTACAATGTCTTATTGCTGCACTCACCACTGATCTAAGACGACCTAAATTACTATTTACGATTCTTCTAAGATGTAGAGGGAACACTTTGTTGCAAGATATACCCTTTAACTTGCGGCAATAGTTCCGAAGTAAATGATTCTTGCACTCAATTTTCCCACTGTAAGTCCCTGATAAGGCCGAGCTTGAAGGATTTTATTATAAGTAGAGGAATCTCCGTCGGCAATCATTGGAGAATAGATTAACCTACGCTGATGTATTGACCTTCTGAAAGAATATCAGATTCCATACTCGTAGAGTTTCCATGATGATTCTTGAAGCATATATAGTTCGGAGGGTGTTTGCACCTATTTTCAGCTCTTTTACAAACCAAACAAAATTTGCTTTTGGTTTTCATGTAAAGAACCTTTTTGGAAAAATGTCCAATGATCGCCGCTGCGCCAGAAAGTGCCGAGTAATTTGTCCCGTACTATCTTTTTAACCAGCTCCCATCCGCCACCACAGTTATTAGCGGTGTGCCATTGTAATGATTTTTCCTCTTTTCAAGATCGAACGCGGAACCGACCTCTCATCGGTTCTAGACGTTAAGTCTGAGTAGTGCCAACGGATGGTACCAACAGGTCAACCAATCCGTGCACCGTAATCCATTCACGCGGTGACTGCTTGTCGGCCAGCTAGTTCGGAGAGGATTTCGGTCGCGGGTCTCCGAATGGATTACGCTCAATTACAATATTTCAGTCACCTGAACTTGCCCGTTTTTCAAACGCGTCAACAATTACTCATCGAGAACGAGAAACCTACATTACGTTAGTTCTGGATGTGATCTATCCACAGATCTCAAATCAAAAACGCTACAAAATCCCATAGGCGCGTTACCGATTCACCGACGCGGTACCGAAAAATATACTACTCGAACTTAAACCGAAGAAAACTACTCTAAAGAAATGGCGAAACAAGCAAAGGTACCGCGTACCGCGCACGACGCGAAACCGACTTCAGCGGATTTGTCGAAACCCTAACCTCGCGACGGCATACTTACCCTACACTCTCTGTTCCCACTGAAAAAGAAGAGTCACTGAAAAGGAAAGTCGTGGGTTAACTTAGCAATTCATGTTGTTATATATTTAGTTCCTAACAATATGTATAATCTTTCTATTACTATTTCTATTTTTATCTACCCTTATCCTGTAAGCTACTTCAATTAAATATCATATTTTGTCGTAATCTGTATGAGACTTTTATACAATTAATTATTCGTGTTTAATATTAGGTTTAATGATTATTGAAAAATACGGTTAATAGCCATTTTACTAATCCTTGTTCAAATTTGTTGAAATTGATTTTTTTTTCTTAATAATTCAAAGGTTAAAAGAGTATGGAACTAATGAACATAACTAAGCTAAAGTGACGTAAACTAAGATAATGCAAATTTTGAGTACAATGCAAACAGGAAATGCGCTTGAAATGGACTCTTGCAGATCGATTTTGTTTTATCTGCTTGGCAGTGTTTAAAATTGAAATTAAATTTGAAAATGTTTGGTAGTAGTCAACCAAAAGGAATAATATTGTGAATATGATTTCCGCGACAATCAGGTGGATCGTTCTTGTTATTGCTTGCTACAGTCTATAAAATCTCCGTAATAAATATTTCTTATTTAAATTTGAATAAAACAATTAGTAATATTAGCAATATGAAAAAAGTTAACGACCAAATTGTTTGACATTATATTCATTTTGCTAAAGAAAGATGAAGCGCATTGAAATCAAAATTTCAAAGGTATTTCATGCAAACATAATTTTAAATTTTTACTGCTTTTAATAAAATTGTTAAATTTTTCTATTTTTTTTGGCTTATACTTCTATAGAAAAATCACCTCCGTTAAATCACTTAGCAGTAATTTGCCTTAGAGTTAAAAGTTTTTCAAATGGACTTTTACAATTATTTTAAAATCAAGAAAAGTTTAACTATAACTGACTTTGAAACAAGTGAAAAAAAAAAGAAGACAGAAGGTACAACGTAATGTTAAAAACTTATAAATTAAACCCTAAATGTAATTATTTTTAATGTAGCTTAATTTGATTTATAACTATTTTACTCAAAGATTCATAGTTGCTCAACGTTTTAGGTGAATGCATTCTACTTTCATTACGCTCCAAGAAGCTGCATATAATGATATTAAGGGAATTTTACTTTCGACTAACTCTCTTATCTCGCTTGCAAATTTTCGAGAGAACTTTCTTTAAATGGTCGGTATTCATCACAATTTAACGCTATATATTTCAATTTCTTTGAATGTATTATAAAAAGGCCGTCATGACGTCTTTTAACAAGTATTTCAACAGATTATCAATTTTTTTAGATTTATTTATTTATCGAATTTTTTTAAAGATTTATTTTACACGAATTTTTAGTAAGAGTTTTCATTTATCTTTTTGCTAGTTCTTCCTTTTAAAATTTATGTGATTATTCTTGTTCATAATCTTTTTTCTTTCGTATAGCATTCAATGATGAATTTAGGTAAACAACAATGCGATTATTAAAGTGCAAGTTTAAATTTTACTTTTAGTTTTTGCATGAATAGAAAATAAATTATTATAGTCTGGTGATTTATTTATTTATTTTTTATTTTCCTAGCCGTAAACAAATTCAATTTTGTTAGATAGATTGTTTACTTTATTTCTTGCCCACTAAGGTGAATAAAGATAATTTCATTATACCGTATAAAATATATAGAGATTTACTTTTTTTTTCTTGTACACTTACTACCTTAGCATTTCAATTAAATAACGAAATATTTCCGTGGGGATGTTTTGAATCGAATGAAAAAAAATATATATATATACATAAGTTTTTCTTTTCATCTGTGCGTTATTGTTGTTAGGCTGGCTCTCTGTTATGAATTAATTTAGATGATGCCTTTTATAGATGGGATTCTTTGCTGCTATGTGGATTCAGTATTTAGAACGTGTATTGTATGGGTCTAAAAATCCTTCTGATTCAGCGATAAGTGCATATTCCAAAATAACTCGTCCCTCTTTATATTTTTGGGAGTCTTCTGTGGCGAATTCATACATCCATCCTAATTTGGCTGAACAGTTTTTTGCACATGACGTCACGTACCATGTGACGTTCGGTCAACATTACCCGAACCTGTACGTTGCTGTACGTCAGATTCACGACGCGTTTAAAAAGATACGCTCGGCCTGTCACTCGTTTTGCGTTATTTCCAATGAATAATTCGATCGAATTTGATCGATTTGGGCACTTTTTCCCAATAGCAGCCTTGTCACGTATCAGCTGTTCGTTGTTTTCCTGTGGCAACTGTGGTGTTACCTCAACCTCGATTCCCGCATCAACAATTGTAAACTCGTTGACCTCATTTGTTACTATTTCTATAATTTTGTTTACAGCCGGCTGCATGAAAGCCCTCACATCCGCCAACAATTCCTCTTCTGGAACTTCTTCTTTGATACCGACTGAAGGTTTTATCGAAGGTATATTTCCACTTAGTCCGCAGTTCACGCAACGTTAAAATTGATGAGGTGATCAGCCGCTGCATAGCTTCGCAATAATAGCAGCAAAGCTCTAGTGGATCACAATACCGAGTCAGTTCATTGTCACAATTGTCACCACTTTTCAAAAAGACATCAGACCCTTCAAGAAAATTGTTTGCAGATGTGAAAACTTTCATGTAACCAGCTGAAAACAAAACTATCATACGAACGCAACAATTTTCGTTCAGGATTCTTGCGACTTTCTATCAAGAATGAGGTTAGAGACGGAACTCGGGAGATATCCGTTAGCAGACTTACCTTTCTATAGATTTTCGGCACAAACGAGCGCGAATACCGGAATCTGCCGCACCCCACAATTAGCAGCTGCTATCTCTGATTACGTTCGATATTTCGCGACAATGGACACTATTAGAAGACGACAGCCACGAAAAACCAAGCCGACATGTGGCTGTCCAAAAATTTCGGTTGTCACCTCGGACAAAACATCTGTGTGTGGAATGGCACTTCATATGGCGGCAATGTGCCTCTCCAGATGTCGCCAGTGGCATAGTTTTCTCGATGGCCATGGTGGAGGGGCATTTCCAGATGGCTATGTCTCGAAATGTGCCGGGGTTGGATTAATTCTATATTTCGAATATTTATATCCACGGGTCTAAATATTTGGACAGAAAAAAAAATATTTTCTGCACAACGATATCCGCACAACAGATGAAGTCCGCTGGCACTTCGAGGACATATCCATCTGGCCGGTTACAAGGGTTCGGGATCGGAATCACTTCGATTCCTGGGCGTAAGCGTCACATTACACATTCCCCCCCCCCAAAATCGAAGTAATTACGATCCCGTCTCCTATATAAAAGGTCTTGGTTAGGGCCGTGGCGGGTCGAAGGTCGGTTTCGAAGGATAGGCTACAACCATGTTCGTGAAGACTCGACAGTGACTATATAGTAGGGAGTCGGGTGTTATTCGGAGGCCTTCGTCTAAGCAGAGATTTGGGGTAAGCCAAGGTTTCTCGTGGGAATTAGTTGCACTTCATCGTCTAAGGTCTTTTGCGTGGTAAATTCCCAGGGTTTTACCAGTCATGTCCGCGATGAGGTATCGGGTGGGGCTTATGACTTGTATGACTCGACACTTCACGAATTTCTTGTCTAGTTTGGCATTGTAATGGCGGGTGGCATCGCTCTGTCGGAAGTTTCGACGATATATCTCGTCGCCGACCTTAAAGCCAGAAGGATGAGATCGCAAGTGGTACCGCTCCGCTCCCATCCGTCTACTTTCTTCAATCTTCTCCCGCAGTTGATCTCGCAGAAGTTGGAGCTTTTCGTGCGGTTCTAGAACCACGATTGGGTCCTCTAGCGATTTCAGCTGCCGCAATAGCCGGTAAGCGCTCCCATGACAGATCATGTACTGGCCGAACACTGCGAAATACGGCGAAATGCCGGTAGTGGCGTGGTACGACGAGCGCAGCGCACTAGTGATGGCGGACAATTTGCGATCCCAGTCCCTCTTATTCGGGTGGACATAGGCGCGAATGGCCGCTATGAGCGTACGATTCAGTCGTTCGGATGCGTTGGCTTGTGGTGAATAGACGGCAGTTCGTTGGTGGATGATGCCGTATTTGGACATTAGGTTTCGGAACTTGCTGGATGTGAACTGGACCCCATTGTCGGAGACAAGTTTCTCCGGAACTCCAAACATGTGAAAGACTCGGTTCTCCAAAAAGCTGATTATAGGTCCAGTGTGCATGTTACGTAGGGGTTCTATGATAGGGAATTTAGAGAGCTGGTCCAGGACCACGACAGCTCCCGTGTGACCAGAAGCAGATCGAGGGTAAGGACCGATAAGATCAATGTACAAGCGCTGGAACACGCGTTCGGGGACCTCAACCTTACCCATGGGTGGCCGAAGAATGGTGTTGGGCGCTTTAGTGCACTTGCATAGCTCACAGGAGGCTACGTACGCTTTTATCTGTTGTGCCATCTTAGGCCAGAAGAAACAGGTTTTCAACCGCCTAAGTGTACGACCGTATCCGCCGTGCGCACTTGTTGGGTGGTCATGAGCCCGTCTGATAAGATCAGTGGTTAATTCTTCGGGCACCCACAACTTCCACTGTTCTTCTTCTTGTATGGGGTCTCCGGATGCGTGTCCCATCCGCTTATAAATAAATCCATCCGTCAACCGCAGTTCAGGAAGCTGGGGCTGTTGATTCTGGATAGTGTGAATCAGTTGTGTGTAGGTTGCTGACTTGAAGGCAGGATGGTCCAAATCGATCAATTGGGGGCTGTCGTCCTCTTGGACCAACTCGGCTCCTTCAGGGGCGAACATTCTGGATAGGGTGTCGGGGACTACATGCTGGCTTCCTTTTCGGTGGCGAATTGTGAAGTCAAATGCCTGTAGTTTCAGTGCCCACCTGGCCAATCTGCCGTTGAGATCAGTCTGGCTCATTAGCCATTTCAGAGAAGCGTGATCCGTAACGATTTCAAAGGTGTGTCCCTCCACATAGGCTCGGAAGCGTTTCACTGCCAACACCGCGGCTAAACATTCTTGCTCGGAGACCGTGTAATTTCGCTGGGCTGGGTTCAGCTTGCGAGACATGAAGGCTATAGGTCTCTCCTCGCCGTCTTGTGCAACCTGGACTAAGACTGCTCCCACCCCATGTTGACTCGCGTCACAATGGATTGAGAACGGTTTGTCAAAGTCCGGGCTGTGCAGTACGGGGGCTGTAGTCAGACTCTTCTTTAGCTCTTCAAAGGCTCGCAAGCTGGGCTCTTCCCAGACGAATTTACGTCCCTTACGCAGCATGTCGGTCAAAGGAGTGGTAATGGTGGCATAGTCACGTACAAAACGCTGGTACCATCCGCATAAACCTAGGAATCGGCGTAGCTGTTTGGTGGTCTTGGGTAGTGGAAAAACGTCAATCGCTTGAGTCTTTTCCGGATCGGTCTTGATATGGCCATGCCCAATGATGTGACCTAAATACTTCACCTCCGTCATCACGAACTGGCTATTCCTTATGTTGATGGTTAATCTTGCCCTCCGGATATGTAGAGCCACCTCCTGAAGCAGGTCGATGTGTTCGTCAAAGGTCTCGGTTATAAGCAACAGATCGTCCAAGTAAACGAAAACTTGGTGCCGCAAATGAGGTGGTATCACCTTATCCATAAGGCGCGTCATTGTTTGGGGGGCATTACACAATCCGAATGGCATGGTCACGAATTGATATAGGGGCCGGCCTGGGACTGTGAAGGCTGTTTTCTCCTTTGAACCGGGGTCTAAAGGAATTTGCCAGAAGGCGTCCTTGAGGTCTAAGCTCGTGATGAAATGGGTTTTAGGCAATCGACTCAAAATGCCTTCGATCAACGGTAGAGGATATGCGTCCTTGACTGTGACGGCGTTCAAGCGTCTGGCATCTAAGCATAACCGGACCTTGTTCGGCTTGACCACTAAGGTGACTGGGGAAGCCCACGCGCTCTGTGATTCTTCGATTACGCCTAATGATAGCATTCGATCCACTTCGGCATATAACGATTTTTCCTTCGCCGGAGATATGGCGAAATGTCTCTGTTTTATGGGTTTAGCGTCCCCCACATCTATAGTGTGGAACACCAGGGCCGTCCGCCCGAGACCTTCCTTCTCGTGCGAGGGAAAAGCCGATATAGCCGAGTCGAGACGCAGTTGCTGAGTTACCTCCAGTGTATGCCGTAGTAAGTTAGTGGGTTGAGATTGGTCAGGAACGGTGGTGACGGACTCCAGGGTCGAACCGGAAAATAATGCCGGGGCCAAGTTAAATTTTCGAACGAAATCCACTCCTAAATAAAGATTCTGGGTTAACTGAGGTATGATGAAAAATTCCATAGGTTTAGTTACCCCCTTAAAGGTGACATCCGTCATAATTTTTCCCACTACAGAGTGACGAGTTCCGTCCGCCGTGCTTAACCAGGAGGTGAAATGACGGATTTGGTCCGCGTGCTTTGCCAGTACCTCCCCTGCAAACTCGGCAGAGATGCAATTCACACTGGCTCCCGTATCGACTAAGCCTGATACTCGTTTTTGCAGGAGGTGTACTGACGCATATGGCCGGACATCCTCCCTCAATAATTCGTCTAAGTATATGTCCTTCAACACTTTTCTCGACTGCCTGACTTTTCTCCAGAAGCTCCGCATCCGACGCGTGGCTCGTTTGCTTCGCGGTGGGACAGTTGTGGCCAATTCCTCATGGAAGATGCGCTGTCGAGTAGCCAAGTAATTCCGCAGCCTGACATGAAAAGGTTTTACATGCCAAGGAACTTTCGTCTCGCTATCATTTCCCTGCGCGTTGGCCTCGGCGAAGGACGGCGTCGGTTGTGGAACTTCGGGAGAACTGTGGTTAGCGGTGCGAGTCAGCAGAGTTGGAGTCATGTTGGGAGCTGGGTCATAGCTGGTGATGGGGTCTGGATTGGTTCGTCCGGGGTCTAGGAGTGCCGACGGGTGGTCGCGGCACTCGGTGGCAAGTTTTTTCGCCCTTTGCAATTGGCACAGTCAGGTGCGTATGTGTCGGCCTTCCCGCATCGGTAGCAGAAAAGCGTTGGCTCCGCTGGACATGCATAGAACCGATGTCCCGGTTGTCGGCAGTTCCAACAGACCGTCGGGCTTGTAATTGCTTCAAGAGAGGGTCGATCAATCAAGGCTGGGTCCTCAAGCTCCGGTGGTGCTCCGCTCCTCGGTAATGGTACTGGATCAGCAAGCAGGTGGTCTGCTGCCATCAACTCCGCGGTGTGATGATTTCGGGGATTTGGTCCCGTTATGCGAGGTTGTGGACGGAAGGTACCTCGTCGCTCATCCAAGTGTTCTTGTCTACGCGCATGGAGGCGCAATCCCTGTATGGTGTTGATGGGAAAATGTAGCAGGCTGTTCTGGAGATCCCAGCGCATGTTCTCTCTGATAATTTCTACCAATTCGTCCTCGGGCATGGTATTTCGCAGGCGAGTGCTCAATCTCACTATACTGGTGTAGTACTGGTCGAACGGTTCGTGAGCGCCTTGTTTCCGTTTCTTTATTTGCTCTCTTAGCTCTCTCTCAGTGAAGCCATCCTCAAATCGATTGCGGAAGGCTGCACTGAAAGAGTGCCAAGTGGGACGTGGCGTTGACTCTTTAAAGCTCCAGTACCAGTCGGCAGCGTCGCCGCTGAACAAAAGATGTGCATGCCGGAGGAAGGCCGAGGAGTCACCTCCCAGGGTGCTGGATACCAACGCCTGAATCCGGAAAAGGAATCGGTCCGCCGATATCATATCGTTGAACCCTGTAAAGTTCAGGCGCCAACTCTCCATGATACGAGGCGTCGGGTCTCGAAAAGGTGCCAATGCGTTCCCGGGGGGAATCACATCCTCTATTGACCTGTTGTACTGAACTGCCTCGGGGGCTGGAGGTACCAACGGAGGTCCGGTACTGTGTCGCGGTCTGTATTCGGGAGCTCTGGGATCCATTCCCGAGTTCCTTGGGGGTGGGACCCATTGCTCGGATTGTCGGGAGTGGGGCATCGCCACACTGGGATTTGGCTCCCAGCCAAGCGGAGTTCTCACGCGACTGGGTGGTTGGCTCATAGGGAGATTCTGGATCTTTCCCTCCAGGTTGCCAATCCTCTCCGACATATCCCTCATCAACGCCACGAGGGTGTCAATGGAGTGGGCGGAAGGCATGGTTGTCACCTCGGAAACGACACTTGCAGCCGGAACTTCACCGCCTACTGCTCCTTGCAGGTCTAAGAGTGGTTGGGACTGTTCGGCCTCTGGAGCTCCTTTCGCCACTGCTCCGCGCGTCGGTAGGGGCGTTCCGATGGGGACGTCTAGGGCGGTCCGCTCGATGGGTCGCCGGCATAAGGGACACAGCTCTGACGTGAGGAGGAGCTGTTGTACACAGGCACGATGGAATAAATGTCCACAATCCAATCGCACGCTGTGTACGCCCTCCACTACGTCTTCGAAGCAGATCCCGCAGTTAGCTGGTTGGACCGTTTTGGATCTGGTCCAACGCTTTTCTGGGGTCCGCTTCGTTGCCATTTTCGTTCAATCTGGTGGGAGAAGTAAGTTCCTTAACAAAAAAAAAATGTTACAATATAATATATATTTAAAAAACTTAGGAATAATTTAGTGGCCGATAGTGGCGAGCTATTTTGATAAGATAAGTGGAGAAAAAAAAAATGTATTTGATACACTTTCCTTTCCAGTGGTCGACTCCTTCAACGAAGAAAGGATGCTTTCGGTCGATTTACGAAAATTACCCCATAACCCACATACATTACAACAAAAACCGTCTCTAAACTACGTTAAATGACTCGACGAGACAAGTGGTAGAGCTACCGTAACGACTTTGTACGCGGTCAAAATTCCCGACGCGTGGAAGCATTCCGGGCTTCGCAACTCCAGCATACGCCATCGAACGTTGAACCGATACCACTCGTCTAACACGCATACGAAATAGTTAGAATCCTTCCGCGACATAAAGGCAAGGTAGCCTTCTATCTTCTTGAGAGTCCATGCTGATAGGTAAACCCATCAGACTGGCAGTTCCATCAAGAAAATAGAAGGTCCTTACAGGGGTTAACCTGGGACAACACATCGGAAGGATTCTGTCGCGAAAAAAAAAAATCAAACAAAGGAGAGCGGAAGCTACAACTCACGTGAAGCGACTTCTAGTGTGTATCACACAATTCCACTGCTCCTGATAGTGGGACTCGAGTACCAAAGTACCTTACATCCTCCGTAAAGGACCAACTCGTCAGAAGACGCGAAGTTCTTTTCCCCTTAGGATGTTTTTGGCCCCACGTTGGGCGCCATTTGTAATGATTTTTCCTCTTTTCAAGATCGAACGCGGAACCGACCTCTCATCGGTTCTAGACGTTAAGTCTGAGTAGTGCCAACGGATGGTACCAACCAATCCGTGCACCGTAATCCATTCACGCGGTGACTGCTTGTCGGCCAGCTAGTTCGGAGAGGATTTCGGTCGCGGGTCTCCGAATGGATTACGCTCAATTACAATATTTCAGTCACCTGAACTTGCCCGTTTTTCAAACGCGTCAACAATTACTCATCCAGAACGAGAAACCTACATTACGTTAGTTCTGGATGTGATCTATCCACAGATCTCAAATCAAAAACGCTACAAAATCCCATAGGCGCGTTACCGATTCACCGACGCGGTACCGAAAAATATACTACTCGAACTTAAACCGAAGAAAACTACTCTAAAGAAATGGCGAAACAAGCAAAGGTACCGCGTACCGCGCACGACGCGAAACCAACTTCAGCGGATTTGTCGAAACCCTAACCTCGCGACGGCATACTTACCCTACACTCTCTGTTCCCACTGAAAAAGAAGAGTCACTGAAAAGGAAAGTCGTGGGTTAACTTAGCAATTCATGTTGTTATATATTTAGTTCCTAACAATATGTATAATCTTTCTATTACTATTTCTATTTTTATCTACCCTTATCCTGTAAGCTACTTCAATTAAATATCATATTTTGTCGTAATCTGTATGAGACTTTTATACAATTAATTATTCGTGTTTAATATTAGGTTTAATGATTATTGAAAAATACGGTTAATAGCCATTTTACTAATCCTTGTTCAAATTTGTTGAAATTGATTTTTTTTTCTTAATAATTCAAAGGTTAAAAGAGTATGGAACTAATGAACATAACTAAGCTAAAGTGACGTAAACTAAGATAATGCAAATTTTGAGTACAATGCAAACAGGAAATGCGCTTGAAATGGACTCTTGCAGATCGATTTTGTTTTATCTGCTTGGCAGTGTTTAAAATTGAAATTAAATTTGAAAATGTTTGGTAGTAGTCAACCAAAAGGAATAATATTGTGAATATGATTTCCGCGACAATCAGGTGGATCGTTCTTGTTATTGCTTGCTACAGTCTATAAAATCTCCGTAATAAATATTTCTTATTTAAATTTGAATAAAACAATTAGTAATATTAGCAATATGAAAAAAGTTAACGACCAAATTGTTTGACATTATATTCATTTTGCTAAAGAAAGATGAAGCGCATTGAAATCAAAATTTCAAAGGTATTTCATGCAAACATAATTTTAAATTTTTACTGCTTTTAATAAAATTGTTAAATTTTTCTATTTTTTTTGGCTTATACTTCTATAGAAAAATCACCTCCGTTAAATCACTTAGCAGTAATTTGCCTTAGAGTTAAAAGTTTTTCAAATGGACTTTTACAATTATTTTAAAATCAAGAAAAGTTTAACTATAACTGACTTTGAAACAAGTGAAAAAAAAAAGAAGACAGAAGGTACAACGTAATGTTAAAAACTTATAAATTAAACCCTAAATGTAATTATTTTTAATGTAGCTTAATTTGATTTATAACTATTTTACTCAAAGATTCATAGTTGCTCAACGTTTTAGGTGAATGCATTCTACTTTCATTACGCTCCAAGAAGCTGCATATAATGATATTAAGGGAATTTTACTTTCGACTAACTCTCTTATCTCGCTTGCAAATTTTCGAGAGAACTTTCTTTAAATGGTCGGTATTCATCACAATTTAACGCTATATATTTCAATTTCTTTGAATGTATTATAAAAAGGCCGTCATGACGTCTTTTAACAAGTATTTCAACAGATTATCAATTTTTTTAGATTTATTTATTTATCGAATTTTTTTAAAGATTTATTTTACACGAATTTTTAGTAAGAGTTTTCATTTATCTTTTTGCTAGTTCTTCCTTTTAAAATTTATGTGATTATTCTTGTTCATAATCTTTTTTCTTTCGTATAGCATTCAATGATGAATTTAGGTAAACAACAATGCGATTATTAAAGTGCAAGTTTAAATTTTACTTTTAGTTTTTGCATGAATAGAAAATAAATTATTATAGTCTGGTGATTTATTTATTTATTTTTTATTTTCCTAGCCGTAAACAAATTCAATTTTGTTAGATAGATTGTTTACTTTATTTCTTGCCCACTAAGGTGAATAAAGATAATTTCATTATACCGTATAAAATATATAGAGATTTACTTTTTTTTTCTTGTACACTTACTACCTTAGCATTTCAATTAAATAACGAAATATTTCCGTGGGGATGTTTTGAATCGAATGAAAAAAAATATATATATATACATAAGTTTTTCTTTTCATCTGTGCGTTATTGTTGTTAGGCTGGCTCTCTGTTATGAATTAATTTAGATGATGCCTTTTATAGATGGGATTCTTTGCTGCTATGTGGATTCAGTATTTAGAACGTGTATTGTATGGGTCTAAAAATCCTTCTGATTCAGCGATAAGTGCATATTCCAAAATAACTCGTCCCTCTTTATATTTTTGGGAGTCTTCTGTGGCGAATTCATACATCCATCCTAATTTGGCTGAACAGTTTTTTGCACATGACGTCACGTACCATGTGACGTTCGGTCAACATTACCCGAACCTGTACGTTGCTGTACGTCAGATTCACGACGCGTTTAAAAAGATACGCTCGGCCTGTCACTCGTTTTGCGTTATTTCCAATGAATAATTCGATCGAATTTGATCGATTTGGGCACTTTTTCCCAATAGCAGCCTTGTCACGTATCAGCTGTTCGTTGTTTTCCTGTGGCAACTGTGGTGTTACCTCAACCTCGATTCCCGCATCAACAATTGTAAACTCGTCGACCTCATTTGTTACTATTTCTATAATTTTGTTTACAGCCGGCTGCATGAAAGCCCTCACATCCGCCAACAATTCCTCTTCTGGAACTTCTTCTTTGATACCGACTGAAGGTTTTATCGAAGGTATATTTCCACTTAGTCCGCAGTTCACGCAACGTTAAAATTGATGAGGTGATCAGCCGCTGCATAGCTTCGCAATAATAGCAGCAAAGCTCTAGTGGATCACAATACCGAGTCAGTTCATTGTCACAATTGTCACCACTTTTCAAAAAGACATCAGACCCTTCAAGAAAATTGTTTGCAGATGTGAAAACTTTCATGCAACCAGCTGAAAACAAAATTATCATACGAACGCAACAATTTTCGTTCAGGATTCTTGCGACTTTCTATCAAGAATGAGGTTAGAGACGGAACTCGGGAGATATCCGTTAGCAGACTTACCTTTCTATAGATTTTCGGCACAAACGAGCGCGAATACCGGAATCTGCCGCACCCCACAATTAGCAGCTGCTATCTCTGATTACGTTCGATATTTCGCGACAATGGACACTATTAGAAGACGACAGCCACGAAAAACCAAGCCGACATGTGGCTGTCCAAAAATTTCGGTTGTCACCTCGGACAAAACATCTGTGTGTGGAATGGCACTTCATATGGCGGCAATGTGCCTCTCCAGATGTCGCCAGTGGCATAGTTTTCTCGATGGCCATGGTGGAGGGGCATTTCCAGATGGCTATGTCTCGAAATGTGCCGGGGTTGGATTAATTCTATATTTCGAATATTTATATCCACGGGTCTAAATATTTGGACAGAAAAAAAAATATTTTCTGCACAACGATATCCGCACAACAGATGAAGTCCGCTGGCACTTCGAGGACATATCCATCTGGCCGGTTACAAGGGTTCGGGATCGGAATCACTTCGATTCCTGGGCGTAAGCGTCACATTACACCATGTTCATCGAAATTTCTTTCTGCTCTTGCATGATCCGCATCTTGTTGGGCAGCTATTACCATTGATTTTCCGGATACTATATCCAATTTTCCTAAAAGTTCTTTTGGCCATGAAAAGAACTTCCATTGTTGAAAATAGCTCATCTAAACAATTACGAGTATAACCTATTCCTACAGAATGCACAGCTACCACTGTGTACTGCTTGCCGATTGCAAGTGTACTGACTTTAGATTCATAAAGAAAAAATGACTATGTTTATCTAATTTTTCTAGCGTGATGTTATTAAAAAATATCTAATATTTTACTTTCAAACGCATCTCAATAACATATTCTTTGTAGTATTTGGTGAAATATATTTAATATCTTTGTACTAAGTTGCTTAAAAACGCAAATGAATTTCGATCAAAAATAGGGTTTTTTAACTCTGTTTTAATCACTAACGTTATGCAAAATCAATAATTTATTCAATACAATCCCTTTCTGCATTCTTTAAGAAGCGATGTGTGAAAGAGTAACATGTTTATCTTTTACAGCGTACTTAAAAACGCATTTTAGGCACCACTCGCAAACTTTCCTCCATAATTTTGTTCAAAAATAAATATTTTATATTTTAACCAATACAAACCCTAGCGCAAAATGCAAGCATTAAGATGTGAAAAAATCATTTTATTCACTTCTATCATCATGGAGAAAAATTTAATCGAAAATAGTCATTTTCCATTGAATTTGCTGTTTTGGTGCTCATGGCGCCTTTTATAAGAATCACGAATAGAAACTTTTCAGGTCATGATAAATTGTTTTACAAAATGCTGCCTTTCATGTGAACCCCAGTAACTAGAATCGGCCTGCAAATCGATTGCAGGTGAAGAGAAATTGGTACCAAAGTCAGAAAATTGGACGTTACCTAACGAATTTCGTCCTTTACCGTTACTCAATTTACTTATCATGACATGCATGAGCGGGCCCAATGTCAAGTAAGTTCAACAGTTTAGCAAAAACAGAATCTTTACGTATCCTCGTTCAAAAGTTTTACATAAAAACAGGCCAAAAACACATACGTATGTAACTGATAATCCTCTTTTCAATGGTAGTCGCTTGAAATATGGATCTTAATTTTACTGTTGGTTTTCTCAAAATAATTAGGCCTTCAAAAATGCTCAGTGAAATTGTAAATGTGAAATTCATTTTACAATTTTCTATCAAACAAATGAGCTAATAACATCAACAATACGCTTCGTAAATATTATCAAAAAAAATCGTATTGCGCATCGTTTCATTGCAGGCAAATAAACTCGCGCCTCTCATTTTTATGGGGAAAATTCAAAAGGTTAAGCGCAAATGATACTGAATATCTAATCAAAAAAAAAAAGAATCCATCTCTATCTGATTGTAGGATGGTTTTAGTTAGATATAGAAAAATGTGCTAGTACGTCGATATTATAGTGAGTGCGTTCCATATTGTAATCATTTATCAATTAAATCTCCAGCCCAAGCACATGCTGATACATTCATGTGATACTGTAAGCTACTCATCACCAACGCCAACACAATTCATGGTTGACAAGTGTATGAGCACACATGGATAGTATAAGCAAGAAAGATTTACCGCTGATGCATTCACCTCTACTGTTAGTGCAATTTATTACAACTTTTGATTTATGCAAGCAGCTTGCCATTCGGTACCGTTTTAATATTCTCTAATCGCTTTAGAACGAGCGTTTTTTGCCGTTGGCCGTGCAATATACATTCCTCATTCCATTCATCATTTCACCAGCTCATCTCCACATCTTTCACTCAGTTGCATAACACATCGCAAAAGACGTAGACAAAGATGAAGTACACATAGCATGCACAACCTCTCAAGAACGACATCCACGCTTCATTTCGGTGTCCGTTCTCAGTTCTCATGCGAAACAGAAAGAATTTCTATTCCAACTTTCCAAGTTGACGAACAAATTAAAAGTTAAATAGGAAACAACCCCGTGGGGGTTTGCGTCTCTCCAGATCAGCAAAAGAAATAGGGCATTAAGTCAACAGAACACTGAGACGACGACAATAAGGACAGTTGATGAGTGTTGGCGGCGTTGGTTGTGTCCAAATTATTGCCGAAATGGGGCAAAGCTATCAATTATGGCAGTTTTAGAAATGTTGGCATCACGCCAGAATCGAAGGAAAACAAGCAGCATCTTAAATTTCTTTACTTTCTTCGCGCAAAACTTTCCAGAGCAGCCTTCCCTTGGGACGTGCTGTTTCATTTCCTACTACTGTCGGACAATGATTGAGGTTTGTTCTGTGACGACTACCGGCAATATATTCTTTTTGAAAATATTGGACGTCGTTGTCATTTTTGACTTGAAAACGATCCAAATGGGCTTGTTCGTGAAAAAAATGGTTAAATGTTGTATTAAATATCATGGTGAGAGATGATGTTGCAAAAAACTTATTGTCAACATATTGACAGTCAATTGGATTGATGTGTGCTTACTGAAATGGTTTTAGTTGAGAAAGTGCAGATAGCTGAAATAATTGAGCGATTTGTTGAAATGGAAAAGCTCAAATGATAAACAAATTTATGACACTTAGTTGAAATTTAAAATGAAATTCAGAAATTCAATATTATAGGCTTTAAATGTTTGAAAAATTGAAAAGTCCTTAGAATGATCAATAAATTTTATGGAGGCGTCGCTTAATCAATTTTCTCATTCTACATTTATATAGATTAGCAACAGCATGTTAACTACCATTAATGAAATGGAGAGAAACTGGTTTAGCACTGATTTAATAAAATTTATTTTATAGATTTTAGGGCACTTTAAAGTTTTTTTTAATTGACTGGTTTTTGCAAAATGTTCGTTATGGGAGTAATTAAACTGTTTATTCAATTCAATTGCTACCATGACCAATCATTCAACGGACTTTTTGAATGCCCCAGTCGTTTTGACTTCTTTTTGGAATTATTTAGTGTGAGTTCTCGTTAATAACCCCTGTATTGACACTTGCCGGAAAACCCCAACGGCATTAGTTAGTTTTGAACAATATGTGCGTCAATTTAGTTCGAAGACGACTGCGCGTTACTTCTTTGATGTTATGTCTACAAGAAAGGCGTTAATTATCGAACGCTCAGTCAAGCCAATATTATTTTCATTTTTTGGTCACGTCTGGCACTTTTTTCCCCACTTGAAATCACCACAAGCTCCCTAAACCCATTCATATTTCAACAAACATTCAAGTTCCAATCATTTCAATCGATTCAAATGAACCTCTTCTAATTTCATTTGACCTCGTCTGGCACAGCCAAATCAAAACAAATTCATAAAATATCCCGAGGGACGACAAACCTTGATAATGGCCACGAAATTACACATAACCGTCAATTCAGATCCCGGCTTCAATTGTTTCAAAGAGATTGTACAATATCAAGTGGGAAGTGGCAACATCTTGGTGTGGAGCGACCAAGAAATCAGTCAAGCCCATAGGCAAAACTAGACCATGCTCAGGCTTGCGCTTAAGAAATTCCAAGCCATCAATGATAGACCATGTGCAATCTTAGTGAAAGAGTCGAGGCTTCAACGCTGGCGGTTAATATGCCGCTCAATCAAACATTTACGAGTACAAGAACTAGTGCCATTGGACTGAATTATTCCATTAAATAAATTCAATAAAATTATAATGGGATTTTAATAAGAGCGATGATTGCGAGAAAGCTTCTTACATCAATTGAACTGTGATTACTCAAGCGGCGCGCAAATGAAGGGTTACCGAGCGTTCAAATGAGAATTCGCGTAGCATCAATTGAGCATTGAAACTGTGATGATTTTAAAGTAATGCTGAAATCATTGATTTTAATGTGCTATCTTTGGTCTAAGGAGAAATTTGAAATTTATTTTTGACGGAATTCTTTTATTTAGTTTAATTATTTCATTGCTGCAGGACATTTGAAAATATGAGACTTACAGTAACGTACTGCTTCTAAATTAATAAATGGGAATCCTTGACCCTTACAATTTATTGATTTTGATTCTTAGCCGAATCAGTGCGATTTAATAGGCCCCGGCAGGCATTTGATTTGCTAGTTTACCCCTTTTCCCGCGCAATACTGATCCGCACTGTTAAGTAGCTGTAGGAACAGTGCCCATGTTGACGACGAAACAGCAAATGTAACAATTTATATAATCCACATACCCAAAATTCATTTAAAAAAATCCATAGAAGTAAAATCCAAATAACAAAGCTCAGATATTTAATTTTAATAAGAGAATCTGTTTTCTAGGATTGAACAAAGAGCGGCTTTCTTCAAATAAAATTCAATCCAAATATAGTTATAATAGCATTTTGCGCTCCGCAAAGATAGGTATTTCGGTAGATCGGTCTAATAAATGATGTAAAAAATTATTTATCGATAGATACGATTATCATTTCATTTAAAAACATAAAAGCCGGAAAATCATTGGCTGTGTAGTCAAAGAAAGTCGGTAATGTGTAAAAGTGGGGTAATTACAGTACAAAGTGATGGGAACCACTGTAATGATTTTTAGTCTACGTGCGAACGCGGAACCGACCTCTCATCGGTTCTAGACGTTAAGTCTGAGTAGTGCCAACGGATGGTACCAACCGGTCAACCAATCCGTGCACCGTAACCCATTCACGCGGTGGCTGCTTGTCGGCCAGCTAGTTCGGAGAGGATTTCGGTCGCGGGTCTCCGAATGGGTGACGCTCATTTACAATATTCAGCCACCAATACATGCCCGTTTTCAAACGCGTCACAAAACAAAACCATACGGAGAGGAAACCTATTTTACGTTACTCCGTATTTCTTCATCAATCAGTCAAAGAACAAAATCTAATTTTTACTTCGCGTTCCCGAATTTCCGACGCGGTACCGAAAAATATGCTACGCTTACTCAACCCGACGAAAGCTACTCTAATAAAAAGGCAAAACAACAAAGGTACCGCGTACCGCGCGCGACGCGAAACCGACCTCAGCGGATTTTCTCAAACCCTACCCTCGCGACGGCATACCTACCCTGCACCTTATTTCCCGCTGAAAAGAAGAACCACTGGAAAGGAAAGTCGTTATTTTGGTTTAACAATTCATTTTGTTATTTTTATTTCTTGCATCTCAATATTTGATTCGTGACCTGTTCAATTTATAGTTAATCGAACAAATTCCTTACCGGTTTCTAACAAAAATTATTTACAATCTTATGTAAACAATAATAGGGTATAATTATCAATGTTTTAGGGATATAATATAAAACTTTTTGTTAATTCTTAAAAAGATTGTTCTATTTAGCAACTACGTTCATTGAACCGCCTCGTTCACTGCAAGTAATGTAGGAAATCAATTCATGTACGTTCATATACCTCCGATATAAACCTTCAATTTCTCTTTTAAAAATTACTTTGAAGATAATTTTCGCGTAAGGACACTTTCCTTTTGAAATTGATACAAAGGTGACCGAATTTGGAAATTTTAATGGGTCATTGACTGGAAGTTTTCAATTAGAAAAAAAAACCGGAAGAATGAAAGTTAACAAGTGTTAACTTTCTTGCACCTAAGTGGCGGCCCAAAAATGATTTTCAATAGTTTTGTTCAATTTCTCAATTTTAAAGGTTACAAATTTTCCTCGGTAGTTTGTTTACACACTATTGTACTTTATTTTGTATTATGAAGAGAAGAAAAAAAGACTCGCAAAAATACTGAATTTGACTTTCATCAATATCTCAATTATTGTTATTCGTATCCTTGGTTGCTATTTATTATTATGATATCTATTATGCCTTATCATTGTGTGTATTATTTGGGTATTCATTAACATGCTTAGTATTAGGTCTTATTACTATTGGTTATTTATTATGATTGTTCGTATTATTTGTCAGTATTATTTGTTAGATATTATAGTGTTCAAATTATTTTGCATTATTATTTGTATTATGAGTTATTTATTATTAAGCTTCAACATTACAAATATGGCAGTCATAAATTCTTGATTTCATTAAAATTTCTAAAAATTTACCAGTTATTAATTCACATATCAATGGATGATTATATATTAATGCCAGCATTTCCATAGTGTAAATCTAATACAGCTTTATATAATTATGTTATTGGGGTGTTTTGTCTTTCTCTTCATTCCTTTTTTTTTCTTTGATATATTAATAAAAAGGTAATATTAATTTATGCGCATCGTTTTCAATCTCGAAAAGCTTCCAAATTGATTCAAATTTAATTGATTTCCCTAGCTATATCTTAGAATTTAATTAAATTCAATTTCGCCTCCTAATTGGAAAAATTTACAAATACAAAGATATTTTCTTTCTTTCATCGTAAGTATAAATAATATTGCATTGGGTAAAATTATCGTGCAGATTCAGATCTTAAAAGTAAGTAGGCAAGATCATCCAATATTTCATACATATAAAAAAAAATGGAATAGTCCTTACTGAATATCGTTGGACCGGGAATTTAAGTAAATCACTACTCCTCTTAATACATGATACGTTGTTTTTCTCCTTTGGTCATCACTCGCACCACCATTTTTCTCATTATTATAATTTGCTTATGTTTTATTGAATAGTAATTGCATGATATTAAATATAATTTGACGGTTATAAAAGTTTTATTTAAAAATTGCGGTACTAATAACATAAACCGGGTATCCTTGATCACTAAATTGAAACTGTTCTCATTGTTACTTTATCACGTTTGTACGTTCCACGGAATATATGACTTCTACACACACTATGGATATCATCGTAAACATTTTTCTTTCGATCAAGATGTTTCGCTTGCACCGTCTATGTTGATCATATTTTCATACATGACATGTACGAGTATATATTCACTGTAATATGGCTTTGTAGATACGGGGTTTACAAGCAAGCACGATGTTTCCAGCTTTTTGAGGTGCGTGAGTGGTTCCAAATCGCCCAACTCTTGAATATTGTTCCCAGTAAGAACTACTGACTCCAAATTGGGGTTACATTCCGGCAGGCAACCGCCCATTCGTATTGTCCGGTTGTTGTTTAATGCGGCACTTTAATCTAGGCAAATACGGACATCCATCGCATTTGCGCATCTCTGCATGGATTGATTGATGATGTCCGCGGTTAACCAATTCCAATTTCTGATATCTTTACTACTTTTGGAATAGTCGATGGATATCAGTGATGACCTATTTGTGGGAGAGTTCTTCTTCCTGTGTGACGGCCACTACTTCCACACTTTCCTCCCATGTGGCTGTCAAATCTTCTTGACATCCCACGACAAAATTGACGTGGGATTTGCGCTCGTCGCAACCAACTTGAAATGACAAGCCACCTGGCAGCAAAGTGTGTTAGTAGTGGTAGCCAGCGGCGTCGCATGATTCATTACACCACATTATAAAAGTTCTGCCTAAAAAACATAATCAAGATAGTGTTGCAAATATTGTAAGAATTCAGCAACTGAAACAAACAATCAACTAAGTAACGAACTAAGTTGACAATGTGGTAATACTAATAACACAAATGAATGTGTAAATATAGCGTTAGAAAATATAAATATGAATATGTGAACCTAGCGTTAAGAAAAAAAAAGAGACTGCCGGATAGAGATAAGAAAGAACGTGGGCAGGACACAGTCTTCTGGTGTCGGTCATATCGTGTGTAAGCGAAAAATTGTATGCGTAATAAAATAAACATTCGAAAGTGAATATCGTTTTTCTGTTTTTAATTTAAAACTGCTGATTACAATATCAGAAGTGGGATCGGGTCCTGCAGCAATCGATTGTGAACGTGATCAGTACTAGCGCGTATTAACTGTGAAAAAACATATTAAAAACGAGTGAGTGATCAAAAGAGAAGATAAAATAAGGACATGAAAGCAAAAGAGTGAACGAATGATATGTGCAATAAACAATGTGAGTGTTTATTGGAAAAACAATAAACTAACAGTAAGAAGTGAGTGATCGAGAAAAAAGAACGGAAACAATGTATGGTTCGGATAAATTGAAGAAGTTGACCGCGGCACAATTAAAGTCGTGCTTGGAGAAGCAGGACAGAAGATGACGGGAAATAAGAGTGACCCAGTGTTGCGGTTAATGTCTTTTCCCGAAAAGACAGACAGAGGGCGATTCATGATGAAATGACAAGCGAGATGGTGGTGGTGGTGCAGTCGGCGGGGTAACGGAATCATCGGAAAGTTAGTACGGCACAAATGACGAGCAGGTGTTTGAGGAAACGACAGTGATAAGCAAGAAGGAGCGGACACGCCGTACAAAAGGTGCAAAAAGAGGGAGTGACCTTGAGATGAAACGCGAACTAGAGCTGATGAAACGAGAGTTGGAGTTGCAAAGGAGAAATAACGAGTATTTAAGGAAGGAGAATATGATGATGCTTGAAAAAGCAGGACAAGTGAGCAAAAATCGACGGCCGGTGTTGGTATGACGAGTGCCTCTTTTGCGAGTATAAAAGATTTGCTACTCGAATTTTCAGCAACGGGTGATGATTTCAGACACTGGCTACAACAACTAAAAAACATATTCGCAACGTACAAATTGGATGATAATAATGTGAGGACGTTGATTGCTGGTCGATTGAGTGGTCGTACTTTGAAGGATATGATAACCACACCATTCGATGAACTAATGAGTGAGATGAACACGCTATTCAAAGATCCTACGAGCACGCTAGTGGCGAAACGGCAGTTCGAAAATAAAATGTGGAATCTGGAAGAGACGTTCTAGGAATATTTCCCTGGCAAAATTATTCTAGCAAACAAAGTTATGAGAAGTGATGACGAGCTGCTGGAATATATTGTCGAGGGAATTACTGATGCGGCACTGCGACATTCAGCGAGGATGTTACGTTTGACAAACAAGGAGGATATTTTGGAGGCATTCTTGAATGTGCGACAGACACGGCTGGTACCCCAACGAGTGATCAAGTCGGTCCCGTCAACATCACGAAGACCAGCAGTGGGAGAGGAGATTAATAGGGAAATACGATGCTATAACTGCAACGGGAAAGGCCATATGGCAAATGAGTGTCGAAAGGAAAAGCGGGCAATTGGTGCGCGCCACGTGTGTGGTGGAATGGGACATTTTGCGGTAACATGCTCTAAAAGAAAGCCAACCAAACGAGTGCTGAGGATTGATGATGATGACGAATACGTAAGGAACTTTGCATTTACTTTAAAAAACAATAAATTATCTTATGATATATGGTTAGGGTCAATGATAGGTGCTGGCAGTCACATAAGCATGATTCAGAAGCAGTTTGTACCAGAGGCGTTAGTATGTGAGAAAAAAGTACAATGCAGATATTATGGTATTAATCAAAGCCCTCTGAATATTATCGGTAAAATTGATGATAGTATTTTATGTGATGATGAGAGAGCATGTTTGTTGTAAAATACTACACAATGAATTTACCAGTGATTTTATGAAGAGATTTTATGAAAGAAAGTAAGCTGAAACTGATGAAATTGAAAGGTGTGTTAGACAAGACAGCTGACAGAAAAGAGCTTTAAAATGAGTGTAAAGATTTGATGAATATTGAAATTAAGATAGACGATGAAATAGTTAGTGAAAAGATGAATTCGGATACTAAAAGAAGACATGTAGAGTTGTTTGAGGATCATTATTTGTATTGTACACACCCTGAATCTCCGAAGATTTTGTATGAAATGAAATTGAGGTTGACTGATGAAAAGCCATTCCAATGCTCACCTAGAAGGTTATCATATAGTGAACAAGAGAAATTGCAAGTGATCTTAGACGATTTAATTAATTCAGGAGTTATAAAAATTAGCAAGTCGGAGTATGCGTCGCCGATTGTGTTAGTAAGGAAGAAAACAGGGGTCATCCGCTTATGTGTGGATTATAGGGTTTTGAATAAGGTAACATTTAAAGACAATTATCCTATTCCTATTATAAATGATTTACTTGACCAACTAGTTAATATTTTACATTTTACCATGTAGGAATGAGTGAGGAATCAGTTAAGTTTACGTCATTTGTGACTCCATTAGGGCAATATAAGTTTCCAAAAATGCCTTTTGGATTTAGAAATGCGCCGTCGACATTTCAGAGATATATCAATGAAGTTTTTGATGATGTTATACGAGCTAAGAAAATATCGATATACCTTGATGCTATAACGATCGGAACAGATGACATTGAAGAACATTTGAGTATATTGATAGAAGTTTTGGATTGGTTAGATAAGTGTAGGTTTTTAGGATCTGAGGTCCAATACTTGGGATATATTATTTCTGGAGACGGAATAAGACCAGACGAGAAAGGCATAGAAGCATAAAGGGATTTTCCAATACCGCAAAATGTAAAAGGAGTGCATATTTTTCTGGGACTCTGCTCTTATTTCAGGAGATTCATTAAGGATTTCTCAAATATTGCCGAACCATTATATAGCTTACTCCGTAAGGATGCTGAGTTTAAATTGGGAGGGGAACAGATGCATTGTTTTGAGAATTAAAATTAACAGATTCGCCCATTTTAGCGATTTATGATCCCAGAAACGAAGTAGAACTCCATTGTGAGGCTAGTTCACTAGGTTTTGGGGCAATATTGTTACAGAAGAAAACTGAAGAGAAGTTTCTTCCAGTGTTCTATTTTTTCAAGCGTACGACGGATCAAGAGTCGAAGTATCACAGTTTTGAATTGGAAACGTTGGCTATAATATATGCATTAAAGATATTTAGAATATATCTACAAGGGAGGAAATTTGAAATAATAACTAATTGCAACTCGTTGACGCTGACATTGAGTAAAAAAGATATTAACCCAAGAATAGCCAGATGGGCCTTAGAGTTAGAGAATTATGATTATACAATAGAACATAAAAAATCAAAAATGGGACACGTGGATGCATTGAGTCGAATGACTAGTATATTAATATTAGAGGAGAATGCATTTGAGCAGAATTTAGCGGTAAGTCAAAACAAAGATGAGAGTACAACGAAAATAAAGAGTCAATTAGAAAATGAAGAGAGTAGTTTGTGGGAAATGAGGAATGGGTTAGTATATAAAAAACTAAAGACAGATATACTTTTCTACGTACCATGTAATATGGAGAGAAATCTAATTCAAAAGTACCATGATGAAATACTAGTTTCCAAAAATGAGGAATAAGGTTAAAGAACATATCACCAACTGTTTAAAATGTATAGTTTATTCTTCAAAGAATGGGAAACATGAGGGTTTGTTGCACAATATCCCAAAGGGAGATGTGCCGTTTGAAACACTGCATGTTGACCATCTTGGGCCGTTGATATAGAAAAATGCTAAAAAGAAATATGTATTTTTGGTGATACATGCTTTCACTAAGTTTACTAAGCTATATGCAGTCAAGACCACATCTATTAGAGAGGCATTGAGTTGTTTAAGAAGTTATTTCAATGTGCACAGTAGACCAACCGCGATAGTGTCAGATAAGGGAGTGCGTTTACTTCAAAAGAGTTTGCGGGTTTTATGGAAGAATGTAATATAAAACACATAAAGATAGCTACGGGTTCTCCTCAGGCGAACGGTTAAGTTAAAAGATTAAACAGGACTATTTCTCCGATGATATTTAAAATGACTAGTGCAGGGACTAAGTTTTCGTTGGATTATGTGTTACCAGAAGCACAGTATCCTATGAATAATACTGATCACAGGAGTACGGGCACGTATGCCAGTCAATTATTGTATGGAGTACAACAAAAGGGATTAATAATCGATTTTCTGAAAGAGAAACTGGAAGAAATCGAAGTTCATACAAATGATAGGGTTTGATGAGACTGAGATCAGAAGCTACAAAGAAGATAGAGAAAAGTCTGGATTGCAGTAAAAGGGTTAAAGATAAGAGTAGAATTGATAGGGTACATAAGGAGCGAGATTATGTTATGATAAAAAATTAGATAAGCACTCCAGGTGTTTGCAGGAAGTTGGTACCCAAATACAAAGGACCTTATTTAGTGATGAAGGTTCTGCCGAACGATAGATATGTTGACGCAGAAACAGATAATTTGCAATTAAGTCAGGTACCGCTCAGGGGAGTATGGGAAGCGGCGAATGTAAAACCCTGGCTAAGCAAAAGTATAAGTTATTTAAACAATCGGGACGATTGTGAGTCAGGACGGACGAATTGTGGTTATACTGATAACACAAATGAATGTGTAAATACAGCATTAGCAAATATAAATCTTAAAGAGACTGCTGGATAGAGATAAGAAAGAACGTGGACAGGACACAGGTGACTATGATACCTCGTGTTCGACGCAAATCCCATCCTTGGCAGAGGCCGAAAATCTTAAAAGGAATATCAATTCCTGAGCAACTAAGCCGCTTCGATGATGAACTACTGTTGTTAAAACAAGCCCCGTATGTTACGGGATATCAATTGTTTATGAGAAGTAAAACATCCTTAGCAGCACTTGGTAATATTAAGTGCTAGTTAATCGATGGTACTTTTTATGCAGTGCCTGTCATAATACGCCAGCCATGGTTTAGTAACGTAGATGGTGAGGTGCTACCGCTTCTTTTTTGCTTAATGAGCAATAAAAATAAGAATGCATACGCAGAAATTTTCAAAGAGCCTCATTATTTGGCGGCTGAACGGGATGCAACTTTTCGACCCGACAAGCATTTGTTGTACGAATATCAGCATTGAATGTTATTTCAATATTCCTAGGCGAAATTCGAGAATATTTCGGCGAATTGGCTAGCAGCTCTAATGATGATGATTTCAAGAATCAAGCCCATTGGTTCAGAAACTCTAACATACATCGGCAATCAGCAGAGGTAGGCCTTGTACGAGCCAGTCGCTGGTGAGCTCGCTGGAGAATAATTTCCTGAAGCCACCAACAGCGTTGAAGCCAAACACCGTCGCCTCTAGGCAATAATTGGAAAAAAACCGTCATGTGTACGCACTTTTCAAAGAGATTGCTAAGGAAGTTATGCAGGTTGAAGCCGCTATTAACATAGCTCAGGCTGGGATCCATTCGAAAAAGATTAAGTTGGATAAAATAATAAATAAAAAGTTAAGCCGTTAATGGAAAACGAATTCTGATTTCAAAACCAGACTCTCTAAGAAAAGTTGCTTTGAATACAACAAATTTTTGCTAGGGTGCTTTCAAAACATTTCAGGAATTTCATTAATTTTTTTACTAACTAACTCATGGACAAATTCATAATTACAAAATCCGTTAATTATCCCTGATTTCAGGATCTGCGTGAAATATTTCGGAGCGCTCCAAGATATTTCACGCACACACTAATATATGGGTTTTTGTAATTATGGATTTTGTGACTACGGATTTTATATTTATGTATTTTGTAACTGGATTGTAAAAAATGGATTTTGTGTTTATGGATTTTGGTATTGTGGATTTTGAGGTATGGATTTTAGTTTTTGGATTTTGTGTTTTAGACGATCGTGGTTCACCCGTTATTTCTACAGCTATTGTGAAGTATGGATACACCAGGAGCTTCAGGTAGTAAAAGAAATAGTTCTGCGACAGATTTACAGCATTCGGAGAGATCTCGGATATGTATATAAATAGGAAATGTATCGAATCCAAATTTTGAGCGAGTGGAGGATTCCGGATGAAGATTCCAGCGGACCCAAGGTTGATGACGTTGGCGAAGATTTCTGTCCGGAGCATAGTGAGCATGATACAGATACCAGGACTGATATTTCCGATACCGAAAAAACTCGACCTGTATATCTGGATGCACCGTCATCAGATGAACATGTTACGCTCTCAAGGGTGGGCTGTTTTAGAAGAAAGAATAAATATAAGTAGTCTAAATCAACTCCAAACATATCATCAGTTAGAACACCACAACACAATATTATTCCCCGAGTCGAATTTGACCAGAAATGATGGAAAGGATCCTTATTCTTTATGGAAACAATACATAAATGACAAGATTTCATCGGCGATTTTGTTAAGAACCAACGAGAAGCTCGCTGAATATTGATCTATATATATATATGATGCAGGATCGATCAGAAATAAAAGATACCGATGTAATTGAGTTGGAGGTTTTTATTGAACTGTTGATGTACACAGCTGTATTTAAGCGCAACAACGAAGACGCAGATTTAATATTTGCCACTTATAGTACCGGAACAGACATTTTTAGATTTGTTATATCTGAAAACAGATTTCTGTGCTTGCTTCACAGTCTTCGGCTTGACCGAGCACAAAGAAAGGAAACTGATAAATTGGCTGCGATATCGAATATTTTCCAAAAATTCGTGTCGAATTATTAGTGAGTATATAATATATGTCAATATACTACAGTTGATGAAATGCTAGTTTCATTCAGAGGGCGATCGCTAAGTACGGACTAAAACTAGTGTGTATTTTTACAGTTGTTATGTATATTACGGAAAAGCTTCTGGTGGGAAACATTAACAGATGACGAAAAAAAGTTTTGGCTTCTACGCAGGTTGTGACCCGTTTGAATAACGGTAGAAACTAAAATATAATGTGTAGTTAATTTGATCGCAGCTTTTCCGCGAGTAGACTACGCTCGAATACAATATTAAGCCACCGATCAAATTCCCATTTAAAAACGCGTCCTACCATAATGCAATATATCGACTATACGTTACTCGAATTCGTTCTTATTTTGCCGGTCTGTCAGATAAAAACAACATCCGCGTTCCCGATATTAAACCGACGCGCTGCCAAAAATAAACTACTCCAACACAAACCCGAAATATCCTACCTTAATACAAACCGCAACACCCGAACCGATCAGTCACAGATTGTCAAAACCCTACCCACTCGGCGGCATATTGACTCCCCGCTCCGGCTTCCTGCCGGAAAACTAAGTACTGAATGGAAAGAGAATTCCGTTTAGAACATATCCAAGTTACCTTTTATACAAGCTTGCCAATTTAATTTTGTAATCATAACCAAATTTTAGGATTGTAAGTAGGAATGTCTTGAGCAATCGAGCACCTACGAAAACAGGAGTTCCCCAGGGCTCAATACCTGGCCTAACTTTGTTGCTGCTATACACAAATAATCTAAATACATGTGGGCTGACGGGATATCGCACATTATATGCTGATGACATAGTTTTACTTTATTCAGGACGAGACAAAACTGCCATTGAGAACACTATCAACGAGGATCTAGGAAAATTCATCATCGAAAACAAACTAGTATTGAACACTACAAAGACAAAATATATTGTTTTTAAGCAAAAGAGACATAGATGTCGCACTAAATATTAAATGAAATATCTTGGTCTTATCATAGACCATCGAATGATCTGGCTGCCACACAAAAATAGCTTAAGGAGGCAATTAGCCCCAATAATAGGCTTGTTAAGAAGATATGAGGTTTTTCCAATGCACATCAAGAAACTTGTTCTAAATGCGTTTGTGCTGACGAAATTACTTTATGGAGTGCTTATTTAGAGTCAATCAACAAAGCAACATCTAAATAGTATATCCAGGCTGCTGACCAAACGAACGAACACCATTAATTTAGGTATCTCAGATGAACCCATATAATGCGAGGAATGTAGATCAATTCGTAATACCTTTTGCCAGAACGGATCGTCTAAAGAACGATGCAACGAATGATACTCTGCGTATATATAACAATCTACCAGAAATGGCTAAGAAAGCAAAAGCACTTTAAGTATTTAAGAAAAGACTAAGGGAGCATTTAATGACCGTGGACCTGTAGTTCTGCTTTTATGAGCTCAGTATCTTAGAGAATTTTTGACCCTATCGGCGAGATACTGAAGAGACAGTTACTCAGAGTTTTTTTAAATGTGACTTATTATATTGAATTTTTTTATCTCTGAGAGCTGATCATGATCATGAAAAGGATTAGTACACATTATTTTGTGTGTCCCCTTATACCGATGGATTATACATTGTCTGGGTGGCACAATGGGCGAAGCGATGTAGTGTGACTGCAGATCGTACGAGCGTTGTGCGACGAAGAAAGAGTGATGGAGAGAGTGGTAGGAATGGAGGTACTAAAAGAAAAAAACTATACAAGATATTCAGATAATTTGTAAATTTATCAAAGTGATTGGGTGTACATTGAAATTGCATATAAGTTACTAAAAGATATTTTTTTTTTGAAATTTTTCTAGGTATTCTTGAAGTATAGTGTTTAATAAATATTCATGCGTAATATAATTTTTTTTCAGAGATTTGGCTGTGTTGTATATTTTTAATAACATATTCTCATAACCAACCACATTTAACAAACTTATTTCAATGCAATAATACTAAACTAAACTGTTCATTTCGGAAGTAATAGCGCCTGAAAATAAATCAATAAATAAACAAGTAAATTCAATTTTCCAATTGAAAAGCGCTATTTGTTATAATTTGATAATCCAAATAATAATATTTCGAAGACGAGTTGTCCTCTTCATCATTGGAAATACAATGAAGCTTCATTCGACTTTTAACCGCTTTTATACGCCTAATTTTTAGTTTCAAAATCTAGTAAATATCTCTAGGTAATTAACAATTACAAACTAGTTGGGTAGACAGACTTAGGCTCATGTCAAAAGGGTTTTGTACTCAACTTCTCAGAAATGCAGTCACCAGCAACGAACAAAGTCAAGAAATATGTCAAAGAGATGTGCACGTTTAAAAGAAAATCCATTGTTTTTCTATTTTCAACGGTCGCCATTTCGTTGCAAACCAACAAAAATCACTCAAATCATGAATTCCCAAAAATATTTATGTAATTGACCTTATTTGAAAATTTCGATGGAAAGTCCATAAAATACCAAAATCACGTGTCATTGTTGTTGTAATTGGAGCTATTTCAAATGGCTATAACTTCCGTGAATATCATTTGATTTCGTCAAACTTACAGAGTTTAAGGAACGTTTGTAGGACTACTTAAATAACGAATTTTGTTCAGTTTAAGGGTACATATAAGATTTTATTGGGGAAAATGTGAAATTCGAATATCATACTATTATTAACAAAGTTAAGCGAATTTTGACTTGTAAAGTATTTGTTGTTGCTGTACTTATAAACACCTAACTCCATAAGTTTTTGCAGATTTTCCGGATCACTGGTGTCCAATCACCAGGGGGGGGGGGAGAGGGTACACACACATTTTTCGCGTATTTCTCCTCCCTGTTCGCCCTTCGAAGCGAAAAGTGTCAAACTGAGACTTGTTTTGAAAAGTTCTCATTAAGACCTTTCATTTGATGCCCACAACGACTACCTTCGCTGAAATTTTTTTTTCCGGGGCCACTCCCGTATATAGGCAGACCCCCTTAAATACCTCATCAAAATGTTTTGTATTGAAGTTTGAAGAGATCACCCCTTCACACCTGCATACAAAATTTCACGTTTCTAGCTTAATTAGTTTGCGAGAAAAAGTGCTGTAACACACGAACGGACAGACAGGATTTTAGTAGGGTTTTGTAAAATTATTTTACAAAACCCTAAAAAGGACTAAAGATAACCTTCAGGTAATGAGACCCTTGCCGCAGTTGATAATTAGCTTAAATCAGGATATTGAATTGATGAAATGACAAAAGGATTGGGGAATTTTAGGCTGTTCAATAATTTTGATAAGATTGCTGTATCAGAATCCTAGGTCTGTGTTCAAATGTTGTTCGCCAGGGACCGTCGTGATCCAGAGGCTTTCACGAACATCCAACCTCCTCACATCTCCCACTTCAAGGTTCATCCATTCAATTCTGTGGGATTCTTCCAAAATGTGTCTCGCCAGCTCAGATTTAGCATTTCTGTTCTTTTGATTGTGGTCTGTTCCGCTTCTTTGATGTGCTCTTGGAATCTAGTTGTAACAAAGCGTTTTGTTTGTCCAATGTATGAGTATACTTTACTGCACTCTGGGTAGGTGATCCTATAATTCCAGTTTTCTCCCATTTGTTCTTATCTTTGGTGAATCCTAGAATTGATTCCGTGCAGTATTTCCTGCTTGTAACTTCCGTATCGTACCCCTGCGTCCTCAATAAGCGCTTAAACCGTCTATCCGCTGACGAGAAATTGATCGAGATGCGTTGTTGTAGTTAACTTGGAACAGATCACAAGGAAAGGGGGAACGGAAATAGTTAAATCTGCGCTGGCGAGACACATTTTGGAACAATCCCACAGAATCGAATAGATGAACCTGGAAGTGGGAGATTTAAGGAGGTTGGATGGTTGTGAAAGCCTCTGGATTTCGAGGGTCCCCAGTGAACAACGTCTGACCACCCAACTTCGATTCGGATACAAAATTATTGAATAGCTAAATTTCCTCCATTCCTTTTTGTTATTTCATCAATTTAATACTCTGATTTAAGCTTATTATCAACTGTAGCAAGCGCTTTATTACCTGAAGGTTATGTATAGTCCTTTTTTGTCATTGTTAATTGCCTTGAGATATTTACTAGATTTTAACAACTAGTCTTCCAAATGCTAGTATTTGGATTATTAAATAATAATAAATAGCACTTTTTAATGGGTTAATTTAATTGTTTATGTATTGATTTGATTAAACTAAAGTTAAACATGTTTGACATAATCTATTGCAGATATACCGTTTTTCCTGTATCTATTATATTCTATTCTTATGTGCATGTCATCGCTTGTGGATGTTTTTTTTATATTTTTTTTCATTTTTTTCGTCAGAGGATAGTTTAGTATATTATTGTGAATGATTTTTTGTTTTGTTAATAAAGTTATTTTTAATTGCATTTCCCTTATAGAGCTATACGAAGGCAGAATTCATTAGCCAGATATTTATGCTTTACTCATTTATGGTTTGTAAATGTTGCCCTAAAATCATTCCACAATGTGTAATATTCGCCTTATTATTATTGTCTGTTTTGTCTCAATTACAAGTATTATTCAATTTTATTTTAACTTTTAATTGAAATTGTATTATTAAGTTTACATATGTGCATATTTATTGATGTACGCGAAGTACAGCGAATTAAATAAAAACCAAAACCGTCTAGTGCTTAAGATAGAGAAGTTTTTAGAAGATAATGCATTTCTGTATTTGAATTTTTCCATTAATTACGTCAAATTTCGATTGGGCAGAGTAAACCTGTAAAAAGGTTTTTAATGCGTAGTCCGCAAGCCTTGTGCGCCTGGGAGTCTCATACTCAGGGCGTAAATAGCCTTCGTCTCCTTCCCGCCCAAAAAATAATCGTTTCTCTGTCTCTAGCGAGATGTTGTGATCTTTTTTCTTGAAAAGCCATCAGGCCTTGCTTATTTGAGTGACCAGGACGCGTTTTGACTCCTTTGAGTCATCTTCAGCGTCTAAAGGATATCTCTGATCATACCATGCATGTAACATCTAACCACTCCGCACAACATACACTAGCAGCGTGCAGACCAATGATGCAGAGACTCCACTACATCCCCATGACTCCTACTCACTACTCCAACGAACTAAATAACATTTACGAAATAGCCAGTAATAACGGATACCAACAACGTGATATTGACAAACTTATTACACACTACAAAAAAAAACGGGAACACCAACTGACTGGAAAGCACATGAACGTCCATCAATAGATTTCGTTAACGTACGTAGGCAAAGAAGCATGCAAACTATCAAACTTCCTTAGGAAAGACAAACTGCATTCAAAACTAACAACAACATGGTAACAAACTGAAATCAAAACTGAATGGCACATTAATATACGAGAACAGCTACATATATAAATTGACATGCAAGGACTGTGACATGGTATACATAGGAAAGACAATACGGAAACTAATACAAAGAGCACTTACGATCTTTATTACACAACAAGGCAGACTTCAACTACGCGATGCACGTACAAAATTACGCACACGAGCCGAACGCTATGACAAACTCAATGGACATTGCTACTTGGCATACTAGAAAGGTCTGAAAAAGAATGTATAAACATAGAAAGACAAATGGTAGCATTGCCAACGAACAATTTATTACGAATTCCGACGCAATTTTCTCAGCACTAAACCACACCCTTCAACGAAAACGGAAGCGACACATACCAGAACAAACGGACATCTAAAAATCCAAAAGACTAAAACCTAATATGCCTCTACCTGGTCTAACATAGGGCCTACCTGCTTAACCCATCCTATATAAAAGCATTTCCTTCCATTCATCCTTTAGACACTGAAGATGACTTAAAGGACTCGAAACGCATTTTCCCACTCAAATAAGAAGGACCGACGTCTTTTCAAGAAAAACAAGTAAAAGTAGCGGCAGGGTGCTCCTGCCAGAAGGGTATTGTAAATTATTAGAAAATCAAAAAATCAGTACATTTCACCGCCTTCAGAAATCCCTCAAAGTGAAAAGTGTCAGTTTAAGACCTGTTTTGAAAAGTTCTTATCAAGACCTTTGATTTGAAACTCATATCGACTACCTTTGGTAAAAAAGTTTTTTCAAGGGCCACCTTATAAAAATTATTTTATGCTGCTTTCAAGAGGGCACCACTTTTGACCTTCTCACCAAATTTTATGTTTCCAGCTTATGTGGTTTGCGAGAAAACATTGTTGCACACGGACGCACAGATGGACAGACAGGTCGCAATTTTAGCAGGGTATTGTAAAAAAATTATCTTACGATGTCCTAAAATAGAATTGGGATGCCAAGATCAAATAAACAAAATTATTGACTAAAAATGTTGTCATACTTCCTTTGAATTATGATTGCAAGAGCGACGCTACCAGAAATGGAAAATTGATAGGAAATCTTCTTTCACTGTTAGTGCAGAAATAGTCTGCTCCCGTGAAGCTCCTATAAAGTTCCATACTTGAATTGATACTATCAAACTCTTGCGAAACGGCGTTTATGCATACTTAACATATTCCAGGCTCCTGCGGTATTCAAACAGCAAAATGTGCTGAAACTTATGTCGCATGAAGGAGTCAGAAAACGATGAGTGACTAAGTGACTTCCATGAGTTGCTCTTGGTATACCCTAATCCATCATCGAATAGCCTAATACTTGGTTATCATGTCAAGGTCATAGCACCAGCAGAAAAGAGACGAGAGAAAATAGATTTGAAATCTATTTTCTCTCAACTGCGCCAGGGTAGTGAGACTATTGACGTACACTTAAGAATTGAGATATCATAAGGAAAGATCCAGACGGCTTAAATCAGGATTGCGTTGGGGGCAATTGATTTCACCTGTCCTGGAAATAACTTTGCTTAGGAAAGTTTAACGAACTCGTGGCAGAGGCGCGTTCTCATGTGAGACTTCCAAGTCTAGCCCATATCGTACTTGCTACAGAGCTCTGTAAAAACCATATAGTATTCCGTGTTTGTTCCACGTGTTATCGAGTCGGTTATATCGAGGGCAACTATGTCCTGGATATTCGGATCCAACCAGACCCCTCGAAAATGTTTTGCAGTTCTTCCTCATTAGCGTTTCCCAGGCTCTGTGGAGGTCTAACAAAAAAATCTCTGAGTTGCAGCTTTCCAAATATCAGAATATTGTGAAGTATTTTTTGCTGATATTTCATGTACATTTTTAAAATCTGACTGACTTTTGTCGTTTCTCTCCAATCATCAGCATCATCAACTGTTCCTATTTTTGCTCAACTTCTTATTAAAATTGATACAAAACTCAGCTGGCTCTATTTGCCATCATATGGTACACAATCCTAGAACAACTCTCTCTGTATTGACAGACGATCCTGCTCATTATGGATCGGGCTGTGTAGTCTATGAATAAATTAAAAGATAACAAATTTATTTTTCTTTTGAGTATTGCTATTGGCACTACCTTATTTCTTCCATATTGCAGGCACATAGAAAGCATGTAAACCGGTTCAGCGCCTGCCATATTGCTCGTTCTTCAACTTTGTTCATCAAGACTATAGACTAGTCCATTACAATATTTTTAGGCTGTACTCCTAAAATGCGGCAGCTATGTACCATCAGAGATCTTGTAAGCCTAGTGGATATTTTGGTCCCAAATGGGTTTGCTATCCAGATGGACTCCTTTTCGCACCCTACCTCCATTCGCTTTAATCCTATAATGTATTTCCTCTTCTTCGGCATCACTGTGGCTATGTCTGGAATTCAGACTTGACCATTTTTTAGCCACCCGTCACTGGGAATACTAAACTCCCCTTCCATGAATTTCCTTTATACTTTCTTTGTATTAAGATGATAATATCACCCGCACATACGAGCTTATGACATCAGCCTCGAATTGCCGTTCATGTCTGACTGTTGCTTAGGGTGTAATGAATACTTCATGAATGTATTATGCGCGCCTGCCTTTCAGTCACTTTTTGTGCATTTTCGAAATGAAGACCGACATGTTCTCTCTCCACCTATTGCCTAAAGGCAAAGTGCTTAACTGTGTATCTACAGCTTCTACAGATACATATTTGATACACCAATAAAAAAAAGATTGATAAAATCTAATAGTATACTCGTATAGCGTAGCAATTTACTTCTTTAATATAATATTGTATCTAAATATAAACCGTCGCGCTCACCACACTCTTTTAATCGAACAGCAGAACTTCCCGAACCGGCTCGACTTGCAGATTCTTTGCTGGCTGGCATTTTGTAACGGGTATTTTCTCTTTAGTGTTGAAATATAAGAAAAAGTGAAATATAAGTTAAATCAGCAGGACTGCGTGAGGCCAGTTCATTTCACCTATCATGGAAAAATCGTTAAGGAAAATGTCACGAACTCGTGGCAAAGGGGTTTTGGATGTATGTGACTCCTTCCTGCTGAAACAATGTTCTTTGGTTAACAATAGAAGAGTTATACAATTCACGCACCATATAGTCATGTGATGTCTTCACATAACGTTGGTACAAGTATATCAAATATAAATTTTCTTTTGAGACGGTCTGTATATCTGGTCTGTTTATATAGAGATCTCCAATAAAAGGTGTTATTTTGAATAGATCATGTGATTTAACACCTTGCGACTTCTTCCTTTGGGCGACGTGAAAGAGAAGGTCTACGCCAACAGCCCAGCGTCGATTCAAGACCTCAAAGATGGAATTCGTGGGGCTATCGAGGACATAGGGCAGCCACTTTGCGATTTGCTTATGGAAAATTTCATGAAAAGGATATGGTCCTGTAAGCGGGTCGTGGTGGTCATTTGCCTGATGTTATTTTTCACTATTAACGGCATACCTTCCTCTTTACAATGAAATAAACATCCGATCATTTTTATTAAAAAATGGCATTTTTCTTTTAATATCAAAATAACACCTCTTATTGGATTTGGCTATGGAAAATTTCATGAAAAGGATATGGCCCTGTAAACGTGGTCGTCGTGGTCATTTGCCTGATGTTATTTTTCACTATTAACCGCCTGCCTTCCTCTTTATAATGAAATTAACATTTGATTATTTATATTAAAAAATGGCATTTTTCTTTTAATATCAAAATAACACCTCTTGTTGGAAAAGCCTATAGTATGGAATGAGATATGTTGCCCTTTGTTAATGAGTATTGGATACATCCCATCTTCTTCTGGTAATTTTAATAATTAGAGGAAGTTTAATGCTCATCGTGTGCACTTTTGCGCTGCCTCCTTCTATACTAAATAGTTTTGACTCTCTAGTAACACACTCTTGTTCGGCCCTTCAATGATACCTTTCACTTGCTGGAAAGTATTATCTTTATAAATATTTTCTTGAGATTCTTTCAATCAGCGAATGTATTGAATTAAATTAAATTTCGATTTTAAAGAAACGGGATATGTAATTACAATTTATAATACGCAGATTCATCTTTAGTGCTCCAAGAAAGAATCCCAATACCCAGCCGAAATATCCAAGAAACAATTCTCGAATACAACAACTCTGCCATGACTCCCATAAACACCGCACAAGTCCTCCTCAACTGATCAATCTTTTCGATTGACCTGTGTACATTACATTATTATGTCCAAGAGTAATAGCTGTCCGTTAATTTATTGATTGATGCACTTTTGCCTCGATGCAATTGACTCCGCCAAACATCCCGCCAAGACGTCGAGTACGGTCAATTTGAAGATGATGGCGATGGGTAAGCATCTCATGTAGCACTTTATTCATCGTGTAAATTCTAGTGTAATGAAGATCGATGAGCTACTCACGTGGTGGACGTGATGCGTTATGAAGGCTTTTTACAGGCAGCTATCAAACAATTTGACTTGCATGCTTAAAATTCTACGCACGATTTCGAAATTTCTTAGAAATCGGACGGTAGAAGTCAAAGCATTACTGGGAAATTTTTTTTTACATTTCAACTTGTAGAAGAAACGGTTGTAATGATCGTTTGCAGGTTTGTTCAACATATGCAATATGATTCAAATGACTCTCTCTAATGTAGAGTAATAAATTGAAATTGCTAACGTATCAAAATCGGTGATGTGAATTTCCAGTGAGTCATTAAATGATAATGTGAACAGCCATGAAGTACTGAAGTAGAATTGCGCGAATTGAATTTCAATTATTCAATTTAATGCCTGAGAAATTTTTTGGCGTTATACAAGTCCAAACCGTATTTGAATTGACGTGACTGCTTATGTAAAATTTTTGAATAAATTTTCTGGAGCTAAAGTCTTCTAAAATGCGCAAATTAGCATTTATGCTTTTAAATACATGTGCGAGTATGCATGTGGGTTGAACAAAGTATGTACATATTTGTCCATGCAAAAAATTGATTGAAAGAAGAGTGCAAATTATACGCTGAGAGAAATTATATGGTTACTGATTAATTCATATCTGATGAGTTGCAAATGTGTACTCACCCACCTGTGTTTTATGATTTTACTTTCGCTTGGATTACATTTTTTCCATAATGAAGTTCAGCCTGGGAGGAAATTTTTATTTGAATCCAGTTAAAAGTAAAATTTATTTGCAGTGGCTGCTAATTAACTATTTGATTCCTTTGTTTAAATTTCGAGCTAGCTTCCATTTCTTTAAGCTTTGGAGTAAACCTATAAGTAGTTGAAGAGCCCCGTGGTGATCGGTAGTGGCTGGTTCTAATGAGAAAAGCTGGTTACCTCGGCTAACTGCTAACTTTGTTGTTAGTATGCTATAGTCAACTACACCCGTCAAGTTTTTATCATTTAGACAGAGATGAATGGTTCAATTCAGACTCTTTAACATCTTTATGTTTGACATCCTCCTTGTAATGCAACGACTATGTTCCGCGAAAGTTACGATTACTTCTTGTACAATTTCTGCATTAGTCTCAAGTCTCCATATCCGCTAACATTAACGAGGCGAAAACTGGGAGTTAAATCACAGTTCATTCAATTGATGCAACAGCTACTGCCAAATTCGGTGCTATACTTACCAATTGGCGAAACAGGTATGCCTTAGGTTGGTAATTTATCCACATGCAATGGAATCTAACATTTAACGAGCATAAGAAACTTAGTAAGTCGATAGCATCGCTCCGTCTGGTTAATTTATATCGACACTTTCAGAAAGACTAATTCATTGCTTATTTATTCTCTTGGAATGGTACCAAAAAAGTGGCTTGTGTCAACACAAATAAAACGTAACTGATGCCTTTCATAAGAAAATGTAGAGTTCGGAAAAATGGGCTACCGAAATTTGATGGAACTCGTATTAACCTCAATATATATGGATGAAACTCGTATTAACCTCAAAAACAATGCAAAATATTTAGGATTTATTCTAGACTCGAAGCATTGATGGAAAGAAAATAAAGCGGACAGTGCTCGCAGGGAACTGTGTGCTCTGTGCAGCTATAAAAGAACAATAGTATTGACATGAGGGCTGCAGCCTGGCATTGTCTCTTGGATCTATACCGCTCTAGTGGAGCAACAGTCTGGTGGCCATGCATAAAAAAAAAGGTGAACCAGATACTAAGCGAGGAAGGGTAGCAGGATTTTGGACCATAGGAGTCCTCTGTACAACTTCTACGAAAGCGCCCCTAGCGCTACTTGACTGGCTTCCAACCAAGCAGATTTTGTTGCGAAGTACAAAATGTGCAGCAGCAAGACTACATTTTTTAGGGTTCTGTAAAATAATTTTACAAAACCCTACTAAAATCGTGCCTGTCTGTCCGTCTGTCCGTCCGTCCTTTCGTGTGCCACAGTACTTTTTCTCGCAAACTGTATAAGCTACAAACATAAAATTTTGTATAGAGGTATGAAGTGATGCCCTCTTCAAAGTTTCATTACAAAAAAATTTTTACAAAATATTTAAGGGGAGTCTGCCCACATAGGGGAGTGGCCCCTGAAAAAAATTCATCAAAGGTTGCCGATATGGGTATCAAATGAAAGGCCTTGATTAGAACTTTTTAAAACAGGGCTTAAACTAGTATTTTTTGCTTCAGGGAGCGCACAGGAAGGGGAAATACATGAAAAATAGGTGTCCCCCCTCGCGATTGCACACCTGTGATCCCAAAAAGCTGAAAAAAATTATGGAGATACGTCTTAATAAGTACAACAACAACAAATACCTTAGAAGTCAAATTCACTCAACTTTGTTAATAATAGTATGAACATTGAGTTTAACATTTTCGCCAATAAAATCGCATGGATACCCTTAAATTCAATGAAAACCGATATTTAAGTAGTTTTACATAAGGTCCTAATACTCTGCAAGTTTCATGAAAATCAAATCATATTCACGGAAGTTATAGCCATTTGAAATTTCTTCAAATACAACAACAACACGAGATTTTTGTGTTTTACGGACTTTCCATTGAATCAGACACTGTAGTTTTGATTTGATCTTGAAATTTTAAATAAGATCAACAATATAATTTTTTGGGAGTTCATGATTTGAATGATTTTTTTTAGTTTGCAACAAAGTGACGACCGTTGAAAGTACAGAAGCAATGGATTTTCATATAAACATGCACATTTCTTTGACATATTTCTCACCTTTATTCGTTTCTGGTGATTGCATTTCGCACGTTGGGTACAAAACCCTTCTGACATGACCGTATGTCTGTTTACCCAACTTGTTTTATCCTTGAGTCGGGGTAGATCTCGGTCGTGCGGAAATCTTAGCTCAGGGCTGCCATTCTTAGGGCTATCGACAATAGAATCGCCCAACAATCTCCCAATCAAGAATTTGATTTTCAAATTCCTACAAAAGAGAACAAGCAACCGGACTGTAATCAGTAGTAGATTCGGTGGAATTTTTTTTATATCTTTAAGTGCTCACCACATTTGATCTACTTATCAAGTTTGGTGTCTGTAGTTGCTATAATTTTGGAGAAAAACTGCTGTGACACACAAACGGATGGACAGACGACAGATATTTCAATAATAAAATCCGCGGCCAACCATGAAAATTACCCATATTGGAGTTCTGTCAATTGGTCAAACATGACAAAGTTGTCGTGAAACCAATCGGAAACGAGTGACACAGTGATCGCAAGCAACTGATCATATGCTTCTTCTTGCGTTTTAGATGGCCGTAGGCTCGCCAGTTTAATATTGATCCTCATTGAGTAAATAACGAACTAGAACGCAGAGATTTAAAGGCGTCATTCTGTGCAGAAATCAAACGGTCAACTGTTTCATTTAAAACAGCTTAAAGTTTATTTTCCTCATGCATTTCGTTTAAGAAAATCTGTTCTTCAAAAGCGAAACACAATAAAACGAAGGAAAAATATTATATTCTGCTCCTACTTCTTATGCAATTTTGCTTGTATGAGTGGCTTGCACATTCTGCATCAACATAATATGCTAGTGTTTCTTCTTTAGTTAAACACCTTTGACTTTCAGTCAAAATTTTCTCCATGACTTGGCACTTCTCGGGATTCTCACTGGTACATTTGATAACTGCAGCCAAATTCCCGTCTTCAGATAACTGCACTGTAAGCCGAGACCTAGCCCAAAATAATGTGTCAAACGTTTCCAGGCTAGGCTCTCAGGTTGACAGGAGAGGTGTTTAGTGGGTGGTTCAGAAGCATTGTCTGCTAGGAAGCCCTACATCTGGGTGTAAATAGCCTTCATTTCCCTACCTCCAAAAAACTACTTTATAAAGCACTCGACTAATAGCTCATCCGAACAACAATGTTCGCGCAATTATTTTTGGAAGGATTAGATGATCGAATACTTGAAGATCGGAATGGCATGAAAAATTTGCAGAGACATTGCATTGGATGGTGTAATTGCTACGGCTGCTTTCTGAAAATATTGCGGGAAATGCATTTCTAATCCTTACATTTAAAAATCGACGCGGTTCTCCTGGATCACTGTTGGTCAATATAAAGAAAAAAAAGACACTTATAGCTCTTCTTTGCTAATTACTTTTAACTAGCAGGACACTTCATGGAACCTTAATCAGCGATCATTATCATCATCATTTATGGCGCGACAGCCCAAGCCGGGCCTTGGCCTCCAGGATTAATTGTCCCCAATCATCACCTTCTGTCAGCTTCCCGCTGGGCGTCTACTTTGTGCTCTACCCGACAATGCTCTTTAAGGTAGCCGGGTTTCTTCCATTCTTTCAACATGGCCCGCCTATTGCAATTTACGTAACTTTACACATGTGAAAATAGGTGGATCGTCAAAAAGTTCATATGACTCATCGTTGGAACGTAGTCACCACTCTGTTCCTTGTTTCACTTGGCCGTAGATTTTCCGGAACACTTTGCATTCAAAAACGTCCACACCTTTTTGGCTTCGCTCGTCAGGGTCTATGTTTCACTTCCATATAACAGCCCAGATTTGACTAGTGTTTTGTAAATGCGGAGCTTATGCCCTATTTGCGGCGTTTATGTGGAGTCGAATCTCCTCCTTTTCGGTACCACTTTTATTTAGGTTGGCTTTAAGGTATACAAAGTTATCCAGACTTTCAAGGTTGTAGGCGCCTACGGTCAGGTTTTGTCGAACTGTAGTTTGCTTCCTCGTTTGAGTCATGGATTTAGTTTTAGTTTCTATAGCTCGTAGGCCAATTTGGTTTGCTTCAGATTCTAAGCTCAGAAATGCTCCTTTGGTATCTAAAATTCAACGTGCCATAATATTGACGTCATCAGCATATGCTACCAATTGTGTGGACTTGAACACTAGTGTGTCTGTGGTTTCAGCTGATATCTTCCTGATGATGAGTTCCAGCGCAATATTAAAGTGCATTGGGGCAAGTCCATCCCTTTGTTCTAAGCCTGATTCAGGCATAAAGCTACCCGTTAGTTTACCTGTTACCTTGAACTGGGACTCTTTGTTTAGTATCGTGACCGTGACCATGCGGACTTGTTTTGTTGGGACGCCAAAGCCAAGCATTATTTTGTACAGCGTATTTCTGCAGACGCTGTCGTATGCTTGCTTCGATGTTATATTTGCAGCAATTTACTGAGAATATTTGATCTATCGTAAACCGTTCACTTCGAAAGCCTGCCTGATACTCCTCTATAATAGTACGGTTTTAATTTTCTTTCTATGATTTTGGAAAGCCCTTTATAAGAGGTACACAGTAGAGCGAAGCCTCTATAATTTTCACACCTTAACTTTTTCCCCTTTTTCTGTAGAGGAAATTTTATACTTTTCCACCAGCCCTCCTGTAACTGCTCCTCTGACCATATTCTGCATATGAGTCGATGCATGAGGTTATTTAGATGAGGACCTCCGCTCTGGAGCAGTTCTGCTAGTATTCCATCTATTCCAGGAGCCTTATTTTTTCTGAGGTCCCATACTGCTGCCTGTACTTCGTTCTTGATGGTGGCGACACTGGGGCTTCTTGCCCTACTACTGTTGGGGATGCTGTGAATAGCTTCTGGAAAGATTGCAGCCATTCGTTTTTAATTTCGACTGGGTTGCCTATGATTGGTCTTGTACACTTTTGAAACTACTTACTAGATGCAGATTTAAAAAATAACAAATTTCTCTTCCTCTTCTTTATCAGAGATTTTGATGGGCGTTTCCCGCTAATTAATCAAACGGCTAGCGAATAAGGGAGACTGTCTTCTTTTGGGGTTAGAAGCAAGTATATTAGTGGCTGAGCTCTAGTTGAAAGCGGTTTTTGACTGGTATGTGGGACTCGATACTATATATTGGAAGCAGTATCAGGAAGTCGTATTAAAATCACAATTGAAAGTTCTCGTCGCGAATGAACAAAAGATGTAAACGAAATAGCACGGGAATCAAAGAACGTTTGCTGGGGCGGTCGTTGCAAATAAGATACATTTACAGCAATGGATATTAAATTGTGGTCGCAGTTAGGTACTCATAGTTTATTATTCAAGCCGATTTACATGTGCTTGCATCCCTTTCCCTTTATTGAAAAGCTCAGTGAAAATTGTAAATGTTGAAATATTGTGATATTTGTTTCATTCCATAGGCTATTATATTATTTCAGTATACTCGTACTCAGCGCGGTGTATGAATTTTTGACGTACAAGAAAAAGGAAAGCACAGTGACATAGGAAAATATTTAATTAATTCAGAATTAAGAGTATAAGAGAAAGACTCCTCCGAAAATTCCTAGAGACAGTAAAGAAGCTGTGTCTAGTAAGTACTTGTCGGTTAGAGTTTAGCCTGCTTTTGGATTTCCGGTGTCGTGTTTTGTGTCAATAAGTAAAGAAGTATATAAAATTGAGTCATATTCGAGCAAATTCAACCTCATCCCAGAGGTTGAGCGTTGAGTAGTAAAGAAGATAAGTAGCCGCCCACGTCCATTGCCGATGAACTGGACCTAGACCCAAAGAAACCAACCCTTCATAATAAGGTTAACATTTGATGCTGTCCTCAATGATACACAAGCGGAATACTCACTATTCACCACATAGACCATCGCCGAGATGGTTGAAGTTACGATACGACTACCTTAAAAAAATAGACGAGCCAGTCTCACCGGAGAGATCCTCACATCAGCTGACTAATGGAAGCGTATGCCATATTATACTCAGGCAGTCACTGTCGGGAGATTCGATTCTCCTGCATCTTCTCTTTGGGATGATAAAGAAACTCCTAAAACCCGACGGCGTCTGAAGGTATGAATTACGACGCTTAGCCTAAAGTACTGTGTCTTAAAGTTCCAGTCAAAAGCATAGAGCGCTTCCACAAAAAAACCTCTCGATTTTTATCGAAAAAGTGTAAAATTAACGAAATACGAGTATACTATTAACAACTTTGAGCCAAATTCTTCTTCTGAATTTTTTGGATTTGTTTCCACATTATGCCATCATTCATGATTTTATTTTCTAATTTTGGAGATCGAAGGTATTTATCGCAGGAAGATGCGTGCCTGTAATTATTACTTCCGTTCAGTATATCTCTACTCAAATTATGCAATTTCTTTCTCGCTCTGAAAAAATCGTATCATAAATTTTCATATGTTACCTCGTTCGATTCCTATAGAATATAGACATTCATAAATATATTACAGCTCTATCGTTAGAGAAAGAAGGAGGGATCTCCTTGTTTCCACAACCCCCAGCAGCAGATGGTTTCTGGGTCCCACATTGGATTTCCTGGTTCCCCAATGATGGGGCATTAAATGCTGAGGAATGCCAATTACTATGAATACACCTACAGCTCTGCTACTAAATCCTAGTTACACCCCCTATGTGGTGACGTAAAAGGGTGAAGGCGAGTCTTCCGCGCCTGGTAACGGAATCGAAAGTAATAACCATGCCGCCGGAATGGAGGTTGGGTAACCCCGTTTGTGGAAAAGCCTAAACTATTTCGAAACCAACAACAGACCCTTGAAATGGATTGGAACTACGGCAACGTCCTCGCAACCGAAAAACGGACTTTGGGAATGTATCCGGGAATGTCAGAACCTGACGCTGTTTAAAACCTTTTTCAACAGGCCAGCCAATATAAATCAAGCATATAGGCAATCCAGGAAACAAACTGGATTTGGAAGTGATATTCAACATATGAGATCGCACACAATATTCAAAAGTGGGAAGCCTGCTGGAAAGTAAGAGTTCAGATTGGCCTTCATTGCGGATAGGGAGTTCAGATCGCACATTATTGATTTTAAGGCAGTCAATGAACGGTTGTGTGCGATCCGTATAAAAACGAAATTCTTCAAAATCCTATTATTGGGACCTTGGGGCCTATTATTCTTTTAAAGTGGAATTTAGAGCTTTGGCTGCTGCCTCCCAAAGGCCTCCAAATGTTGGCGAGAAGCTAGGTATGTAATTGAGCTCAATACCTCTAGGAGATGCGTAGTTTGCAACAGCTGTGTTGGTTAGAGCTGTGAAATTTAAATAGCTCCTTTAGTGCATTGTCAGCACCTTTAAAGGTTTTATCATTGTCGCAGTATATGGTATAAGGAAGACCACGCCGAGAAATAAATCTTTTAAGTGCTACAGTAAAGCATTCAGTTGTCATATCCGGAGACAGTTCCAAATGCACGCTTTTTTCGACAAAACACACAAATACAGCAACATATCCTTTAGTGACTACAGTTCTACTAATAGTGGATTGCTTAATTTGGAAAGGACAACAGTAGTCAATGCCTAAAGTAGCAAAAACACTATGATTTGAATCCTGTGTTTTTGCGCTTTCTGAAAAAAGATATACCAAATTTATTTTTCGGTCATATCTAATGACAGGTAAATGTTGCATGAAATATCTTTTATTGATTTCAGAATAAGTCAGTGGCATAATTTTCGCATGTCCTAATCTAATTTACTCATTCATAAAGTCATTGTATTTTTCTTTCAATTTGAAATTCTTGTCAAACCTTACCATGGCTGAACCTAACGTTTTACCTGCTATTGGAAATGTATTTTCCAAATTAAGTTGATCTAAAGGTTTTTGAAAGGAAGTGAAACTTGAAACTTGCCATTTATTAAATGCACTGATTTTTTCTAAATCAGCCTCGCAAGCATCTTGCTCTGCTATAACCTCCAAGTTAGATTCAGGGACTAATTCAGTCTCCCAAAATTTGGTGAGAATTGGATCAACATCATTGTTTATGTTATCTGCAGCACTCGTAGCATGAAAACGCTGCACTGGGCTGCATGATGCTTTACTCTTAATTGCGCCACCAATAATTGTACCAAATTCAGTACCAATTAAATAAAGATTGCTGTTAGGCAACTTAGTTTCGTTGGGTAGCATTACTTTGAAAAATATTTCCGAAGGTAGCAGAAATGATATGTCACCCGGTATATCAAAGTTGTTGTCAAATATTTGTGCCGATTCAATAAGGGCGATATTCTGGAAATCAATTTTTTTCTACGGCAATTCTGCTGTGATTTGGTCCACGATGGAGCATGTCACTTTACACTTAAAATTGTTTTGAAGCAACATTAAAATTATAGCAGTGGTTTCGGGTTTCCGTGGTCGCTCAGCTTTGCAGACCCAAAGCTAAAATACTAAGATTATTTTTGTTGCGCTTTAACTTTAGCAATTTGACAATATCATTGGTCATAAAAGAAACTTGACTACAGCTGTTCAACAACCCACGAGCAATAATGTGAGATTTACCATCTTGCGATAAAATCTTTGCTTTGATTGTTGGCAGGTGTATTGAAGATGTTTTCATATTATTGTGCATTGAAATACTTGGCTATTCTGAGTTACAATGTAATATTGAGTTATGCTCTGTGTCACTGCATTGAGAACATTTAAAATGAAATTTTCCATTTTGATTTGTAACTATTCACACATATTCTCCATGAATTGTTTTTCAAAACAAATTTGTTTCTTTCAGCAGTACGAAGCTTCATAAATTTTTGACATTGAAAAAATTTATGTGAGGAATCCGAACAAAACTTGCAAGGAAATAGTTCCTTGCTTGCTAAATCGGTTACTTTATTTTTACTAAAACAGGTAGGGTTAATGGAGAAGGTCTTACCTTCATTTTTAAGGCTTTCCTCGGAACTGCTAGATCTTCGTTCAATAAAAATAACGAAATCTAAATCTAAACTTGGTAGCTTGCTCTCATCGCGGTCACTACGGAATGCTTGACAGGAAAATTGGTAAAGTTTCCCCAGCAAAGAGGGCAGCACAATCTTATTCCATTGTTCCGTGGGCTACCCCAACGTTGCAAAGGCACCTAATTGCTGACAGACATTGGGGATAAATTCACGTAGATTGCTGGCACTCATCTTTATTATTTGTGGAAAATCTATGAAAGAATGAACATGGCTATTAATAACTAAAAACTTGTTATCATATCTATTATTAAGCAGTTCTAGCGCTTTATTGTAGCTTCAGCGTAGACAGTCCCAAGCCCGTCTGAGAGAGGAGAAGGGAACCCCTTGTTTCCCCAACCAACAGCTTCCACGATTCCTTATCCCAAACCCCCTGATTAAACAGTAGTAAATGCTTTCGGGGTCGCACATTGGGTTTACTGGTTCCCCAATAGTCGGACACTAAATGCCGAGAACTGCTAATAACTGTAAATACATCTACAGCTCTGCTACTAAATCCTACTCACACGAATCTTCCGCACCTGATAACGGAATCGAAGTAATAACCATGCCACTGGAATGCAGGTTGGGTGATGGACTAACTCCCCGTCCCTGGGAAACCCTAAAATGTTTCGAAACCTGCAGACGGGCCTCGGAATGGATTGGACTCATGGCAACGACCTCGCAAACTGAAAAAGGACGATGGTATTGGATCCCAGAATGTCTGATTACTCAATTACCTTTTGGAACAGGCCAAATACTGGCAATCCAGAACACGAACTGGACTGATATTCAAGACATGAGATCACACACAATATATAAAAAGTGGGAAGACTACTGGAAAACGAGAATTCTGAGTGGCCTTCATTGCACGTTATTGATTTAAAGGCAGTCAATGAATGGTTGTGTGCGATCCGTATAAAAGCGAAATTTTTTAAAATATGGCTGATAAATGGTCACGCCTCGACCAAAGAATATCATTGCCTCATTACCTACAAACGACACAAAAATAATCCTGGATGATTTCAACGTTAAGGTTGGCAATGAACTATCTCATCCGGGAAGGATTGGAGGATACAGCCTCGAGGATGAAACAAATAACAACCGCCAGTGCCTGATTGACTTTGTATGTAGCAGAAATCTAGTCATACGTTCGACTTACCTCTCACATCGACGCATTCATAACATGACCTGGGTATCACCGGATGGCAACACACAAAACCAGATGGACTATGTTCTGATCCAACAACGTTGAGCCTCGAGCATTCTTGTGGTCCGTACATACAGAGGAGCCAATCGTAACACAGATCATTACTTGATCAAGTTAACCTGCCGATGTCGTATGTTAAAGGCATATTCGGCAGAGACCGTCTCGCTATAAAAAATTGACATCAAACGGCTCCAAACGGCGTCTGTGGCCAAAAATTTCACGGAGGCCCTCGACAACCAGCTAGCTCCCATCTTATCAGACGCATTGTTAGAAAAAAGCAACGAGCTCTGGATGGAAGTGAACGCGGCTATTAAGACCGTGGCAAAACAGACGATCGGGCTTCAAGTCCGGCGCAAGAGAAATGATTGGTTCGATGATGAGTGCCAGGATGCGTTAGACAAAAAGAATCAGGTGCACAAAAATTACATAGGTATTAAAACCAGGATGAAGAGAGAACACTATCAAAATCTCAGAAGAGTAGTGAATAAGATAATTAGAACTAAGAAAAGAAAATACTATGACGACGAATTGAGAAGTATAGATATAAGTCTAGCGAGCAACAACACAAGACAAGCATACAAAGTAGTGAAAAGCCTGAAACGTGGTTATCAGCCCAAAACCACGCTCTGTCGTGATGACATCGCCAATATGACCGCTGATGAAACTAAGATTAAGGAAAGATGATCCTCATATTTCACGAACCTTCTTAATCCTTTACACAGCCCAGAGCATCGGGGCCTATAGATGTCCATTGGCCTCTACAACTCTGGATGAAATTCGTTCCAGCATCAAAGCCCAACAAATAACAACGCGCCGGGCATCGATCAGATTCTAGTGGAGCTCATCAAATATGGTGGCAGTAGTGTTCATAAAGCTATTCACAAAGTCATCCAGCACATTTGGCAACAAGAACATATGCCGAAAGAGTGAAGTCACTCAATCATATTCCCTATCCAGAAAAAGCTACAGTGCGAATATTATAGAGGTATATCACTACTTTGTACGACGTACAAAATATTTTCAAAAATCCTAGAAAATAAAATCGTATCATACGCCAACAGTATTATTGGAGAGTATCAAGGTGGTTTTAGAGCAGGTAGATTGACAATAGACCAAATGTTTACAGTCATGCAGGTACTTGGAAAATGCTGGGATTTCAACATAGACTTAAACCAAATTTTCGTTGACCTTAAGCAAGTATACGATAGTATTGATCGTAACCTAATGTACCAAATAATGTTTTGCTTTGGCATCCCACTCAAATTAGTTCGTCTTACCAAAATGACAATGACGTCGACGACCTCCCGAGTCCGCATCAATAACCAACTCACCGATGCCGTTGACACAAAAATCTGACTAAAGCAGGGAAATGAGCTGGCCCCATTGCTATTCAATTTGACTAAAGAGTACGTCATAAGGAAGCTACCTGTCGATACACGAGGTAAATTACTACACAAGTCGAGCCAAGTAATAGCCTAGACAGACGACATCAACATTTTATCACGGTTATTAGCAACAGCCAAAGAACTCTTCCTGAAAGTCGACAGCGAAGCAAAACCAGTAGGGCTACAAATCAGTGAAAATGAAACAAAGCAATGGAGGAAAAATACCTGATATACACAAAATATCACACTTGGCGAATTCAACGTCGAAAATGTGAGCGTGTATTTAGGTGCCAAAATAACGAGAACCAGTAATGAAAGAGACGAAATACACCGAAGAGTACAGCTCGCAAACAAAACATTTTATTCAGTTTTGACGATCTTGAAGACAAGCTGCATATACAGGAAAACAATGCACCAAATATGCAAATCTGTGATAAGACCTGTGTTATGCTATGGGTGTGAAACATGGACCCTAACTCAAGCATCCGCAAATATATTGAACGCCTTTGAGCAATGGGTCCTGAGGCGAATAATCGGAGCGAAACTAGACAAATTTGATACAACCATGAGCTGTATGAAATGTTCGATAAGCCGGAGGTCTCAACGATTGTAAGACTGTAGAAGCTGTGATAGGCTGGCCATGTCAATCGTATGGACGAACAACGGATACCCAAAAATGTTGGGAGAACTGAAGGGCGGACACCAGTGGGGAAACCGAGGAAACACTAGTCTGACTCGGTCGACGAAGACAGTTCATCGCTGCTCGGGTTTCGAAACTGGAGAAGCCGGTCAATGGACAAAGACTGTTGCAGGCGTTATTTACAGGAAGCGAAGGCCCGAGAGAGGCTGTAGTGCTTTGAAAAAGAAGAAGATAAATATATGAGCTATATCGCATGGCTACTACTTTCACTCACTCTCTGACAAAAAAGCGTTTGGAGGTCCCGCCATAGCTTTCATAAATTATATCATTTTGGACTGTTTCGACACACTGTCTCGCGGACAGCTGAACGCTTATCGTAATTTTAAATGTGGAATTCTTACACCTGTTTTACAATAGATGATCCAAAACATGCCTTTCGATTACGCTGCACAAAAGCTCCAGATTACAAAACACTTTTGGTAGGAACTCTCTCCTGCTAACTTATCATATATGCTCTTGTGCTTATTGATTATCAAAATGACAAACGCTTCCAAATTCATTCACCAAACTACGAGTATTGTTTGTTTCTTCGTTCGCTAGATTGCTACCGAAACAGTTCAAGTAGCCGCGAAAAATATTTTACAATACTTTGAATTTTCTTTGATCATTGAATCACGAAAGCTTCTAAGGTGTTTATGCTAGAATTGGATTGATATGATACATTCTCGGTTTAGTATTGTACTATGGTCATTCAACAAGTACTTAGCCTCACCGCCCGATAGCGCTGCTGTTACAAAAGAGTTTTACCATCGTGCAGTACATTCTTTTAGTAGCCTACTGTCAAAGTTTCAGTCAATTCCCTTCATTAGTTTTGTTTTGATAGCCTTTGGAAGCGAGCGTGTCGGTCGGTTGTATAAAAATGGAAAAAGAACAATATCGTTCAGTGATTAGATTCTTGTTTTTAGAAGGCAAAACGCGCAGCGAAATCAAAGATCGCTTGGATTCTGTGAACGGTGACTCTTCTCCTTCGATGGCGACCGTCAAGAATTGGTTCAACGAGTTTGTTCGTGGCCGCACGCCGGTTTTTGATGAGCCACGCCCAGGTGCCCCGAAAACGGCTGCTACGGAGGAAAACGTTAAAAAAATCCACGATCTCGTGTTGGCAGACCGTCAATTGAAGGTTCGCGAGATAGCTGAGACTGTGGGCATCGCAGAAGGAACGGTGCATCATTCTACACGAAGAACTGGGCATGAGAAAGCTGTCGGCGCGATGGGTGCCGCGTTTGCTCACACCGGAAAATAAACGCAACCGTGAAACCACATCGGCGACGTGCTTAGCGCTGTTTCAGCTTAACCCGGTGGAGTTCTTGCATCGTTTCGTGACCTTCGGCGAAACATGGATTCACTGGTACACAGCAGAGGCCAAGGAATAGTCGAAACAGTGGACTTCACCCGGCGAACGTGCTCCGAAGAAGGCGAAGACTGTTCGATCGGCCGGAAAGGTGATGGCCACCGTTTTCTGGGATTCGCAAGGTGTGATTTACATCGATTACCTCGAGAAGGGTAAATCAATCACGGGGTGCTACTATGCAGACTTATTGGGCCAATTTGACGTCGAATTGAAGAAAAAGCGGCCACGCGTGGCGAAGAAAAAAGTGCTGTTCCACCACGACAACGCGCCGGCTCACACCTCCGTTGTCGCCATGGCCAAATTGGTCGAATTGCGCTACGAATTGCTGCCCCATCCCCCGTACTCTCCAGATTTGGCCCCCTGTGACTCCTTTTTGTTCCCAAACCTGAAAAAATCACTCGCCGAGAATAGATTTTGGTCGAATGAGGTCATCGCCGCCACGGAGGCCTATTTTGCAGCCCTCGAGAAAATGTATTTTTTGGACGGGTTGAAAAAGTTATTAAGTTATTATGTGGGAAAATAAATTGCCACCTTTCCAAAATTTTCGTTTTTCTTCTGTAGGCTAGGTACTTTTTGAATGACCCTCGTAGATAATTAATTTAGCGAGTTGTGTTTTTCCGTCAGACAATTTAGTTTATTCAACTAGAGCAGATATTCGTCAGAGACCATTCATTTGAACTAGAACAGCTTGAAGCAATTATCAAAATAAACTTTATATTTACCAGACGGACTAATCTTTATTTTGATTTGCTTACGCCAAGGCAAACTTCCCACGCATTTCGCTTCTGCTACCAAGCACAGGTGTAATTTGCAAGTGAAAGAAAACCATGTCAACATAACAATAAATCCAAATACATTTCGCTTTAAAAATCGTTTCCAACTGTGCTTACGCTATCAAACTATGTGAAGGTCAAATAAACTAATGTGAAGTCATCATCACTACTTAGCATTCATGAAATTTTCGCTGTCGCTTTTCATTAAAAATTTCGACGAGCAAAAATTAATTTGATGGAGGTGTAACTAATAAATTGTTTGTATGAGGTCTTTCTAATAATTTTACGAAAATTCTGGCTTTGAATTTAAAATTGTTTGATAAAACAAAACGCAAATGTTTGTACTAATATGCTCCAAGAATCAAAGGTTGTTTACCACGAATTCTTGTACATTATTCGGACATTCTATCCATCAATGTCAAAAAGCTTTTACGCCAAAGTAGAAAGAGTTACCGACTTGCAATTATGGTTTGGATAAAATTTCAGCCTTTTATCTTAAATGAATTTTCACTGTTCATAACTGTTTACAAAGGGCATAGGTTAATGAGTTCATTAGATATTTTAACGTTGATTTACGCTAATGTATATACACTCAAAAATTTTGCGAATACATTTTAGTAGGAACTGAATAATATATTTAAGGTGAATGGACATCAACTATATTTTTTAATTATTTGAAACTCCTATGTTGAAAGCATTTCTTTGATAAATAATAAAACCTTTCTAGGCCTGGTGAATTTATTCCTAAATTCATTAAATTGTTGTAATCTGCTGAAACATCTGTAAGCCAAACAACAGAACAATGCATGTGGATCTCACTGGCGCATTTGTTTTGATTTCACTTTCAAACCCACAAAATATGGCAACTCCCCTCTCTCGCTCTGTTCATAGAACACATTGCGAATTTGCTTCCATTAATTCTTATTGTGTCCCCCTAGGTTTCCATTCATTCAAACGTTGAATACGTTCGCCAAATTATTCGTTTGACCCGTTTCGCTCGGTTGGATTTAGTGCAATAGGTTTAGAAGGTCATGATAGCCGAAATTATTCGCTAATTCAATGGAAAGTATTTGCGTTGGATGAAAATTGGTTTGTGACTGCGATGATTTCTTGCTCGCGCTCGCAACCAACACAAGGTTAATTATAAACAATGGAACATTTTATTGAATAATTTATGAAGTGATCCGAGCTCAGATGAGCATTCGCGATGAGATGAAAGTGGATGTTTGTGTCGCATATGATATTGTCGCATAGTAATTTTTTTTTAAATGTATTTTGAAATGCACTTAATTGCAGTTGATAACAACAGGTGTGAATTTATGAAATAGAAAACGAAGGAATAACTTTCTAGGTACTGCTTATTGTTAAGTGATGATGGGAATGAGTTTTTCTGTTCATAGCTATCCGATTGTCTATTCAATATAAGATAGCAATTATTTTAACTGCATTTCGATAATTGAATTCAGTTTGACATGGATACCGTAAGAGTTGTTTACTTGTTCCATTTTTTTGCTGCATTTTCATATAAAGCGGTATAGTTTGCTTGATATTTTATGATAAGTGTTCCATCGACTTTTTATAGAACCTCAAGGATGGTTAATACTAATTGCTTAGTTAAAAAATAATCTACAAACATTCTCCTTTGTTTTCATTAAATGTTTTTGCCAATGTTGTCTTTTGGGGAGGGTTACTTTATCCGATAGATTCCTAGAGTGAAAATATTCATCTAATTGATACCTTGGGTTATTGTAACCAACGCTGAATGTATGGTAGAATGTTGTAGGAACGTTTGGTTAAATAATGAAGTAGTAACAGAAGAACAGTATATAGAAAATCAACTTTAATTCAAACTCTTAAAACTTTTCCAAACATTAACTTAAAAACACTTCTTCTGACACTTATAACTAATTAGTCTTTTAATTTACAGTTTCAGTCATCGTTGAATTACAAGAGTCAAACTTAATTTAGATAAAATCAAATTATATTAATGATTATATATTTTGAGGATGGAAAAACAGCTCTTTTTTATTAATTTTGGAACTCCGATCTTACAAATTATATGGCCCCAACTGTAAAGTTGTTCATCTTTAATTGTTGGCCAACTCCAGAATTCCCGCAGGGGGAATGCCGGTCGACAAGAGCACTCTTGGAGGCTAGCATTCTTTGGGGAGCGCCGCCCCCACGGACCCGAGGATATGGGGGGCGCCGTGAGGTTCCCTCCTGGGATGACAGGTAACGACTCTGATTGGATCTGGACTACGCTTTGGACAACGAACTGGAATTGATGCTTTGGGCTGGCGGATGTGATGGTTTGGACCTAGTTGCTCTGTACAGTAGCGCCGAGGTGAAACTCGTGTGTGAACGGCTCCAATTCAACTATCATACCGTCTCCGTCCCGGTAAAGCCTTGGCAGGCCTCGGAGTACGTTCGAAGTTCGCACCATTGGGTTGGTGGTGTAGGTTCGGTAGAGACGGACTCCCGATTAGCGCTGGTCTGGCTCTGAGCACTTGTCCCCATAAGGGCTTGTGCCAACCCTCGCATGGCCTTCCTGCTCTGCAAAGATAACCATGGGATCAAAAAGGCGACCACGCACACGAACGGAGATAGCGGCTCCGAGGGGGGATCCAAAAAAACTGGTGCAAACAAAATCAAAAGACAAAAAACATCCAAAAAGAGAAACAAAAAATATAACAACGCCGACGCAATCAGCGGTTGCAGCCACGATGTTAACAGTCCATCGAGAGCGGTTCTAACCACGCCAAAAACGAAGAATAACACAATGACAGTGGAGGCAGACGAAAAACGGAGAATAGCAGACAGTCCGGTTCAGACTGAGATTCCTGCGGCCTTCGGGCGCAGCAAAATAATGATGCGAACGCCAGAGCGTCCTATTAAGGAAAAGTGGGAAACTCTGCAGGACGCTTCAGGTGTTCGAGCGGTGGAAGATAATATAAAGAGCACCGAAAATTCGATTGTCACTGCTGCGATCGTTACCGAAGCAACAAATGCAAGGATCGCAAATCCCGACATAGCAACGAAAAATCCGGAAGCCAACGAGGAGATTACGCCACGAAAAGCAACGAGTGACCAGACACCGCGTGATTGCACCGCCAACGTCGAAAATGTGGCGGAAGTACTGCAGTCGGAAACGGAACGCGAAAACCTCTCCCAAGGATGGTTGCAAGGTACAATTGCGGCCCAGCAATACGAAGAAGAAAGGCTACTCCGAAAAGCGGGAGATGTTCTGAAAAGAATACAATCTGCATGCGACTCCCCAAAAATCAGCAAAGCAGCAAAGGTGGGGCTCCATGAACTGGAGGAGCTCCTAGATCGCATAGGGCACTATCGGAGGAGCTTGTCAAGGGCCGAAGACGAACAGAAGGCTAAAGAGGCTCTTGGGGCGAAATCTAAAGGCGGCATGCAGATAGCTCCACCATTAAAAGTAAATAAAAGAATGGCGTCTAGCCCAATCGAAGGAGATCGGCATGAAAGAAGGAAGGAAGAAGCACTTAATGGGCGTGGAGCACCAGATCACGGTTTCCAGACAGGGGGAACGTTTCGTGTGGGTTCGGTGCTCAGGGACCACCTTCTGGAAAGTATTAGAGGACTACTCAGCCAGTGATCATCAGTGCGTTCTGCTTGAGATAAGTGATGCTGTCTCCCGACGTCCGTGCTCTCGGCCTTCTACAACTGGATAGAATATCGGAAGGATGGACGTCGAGAGGTTCGTCGAGGCGCTCACAGCAGGTGAGCCGCTGCACGGAGCTTCGGAGGGGACGGAAGAACTGGCAGCTCAAGACGTGATGAACTCTACTATGAGCATCATTACGACTGCATGCTGCGCTTCTATGCCCCGTTCAAGACCCCGGCACGGCAAGCCCCCAGTGCACTGGTGGTCAACTGAAATCGCTGAAAAGCGAAGGGAGTGTCACAAGCTTCGACGTGAGGCTCAACGGGCGCGGAACCGTGACGAGGCATGCAACCAGGTGGCAGCATATAAGTCGGCAAGAAATGCCTTCTCAAACTGATCAACAGTAGCAAGGCTCGCTGCTGGCAAGACCTAGTGGACAATGTGAACAAGGATCCGTGGGGCCTTGGCTACAAGCTGGTCATGCGGAAGCTTGGTGCCCTACGGAAGCCTTGTATACATGACGCGGAAAAGATGGACGCGATAATGCGGGGACTCTTCCCTACCCATCCCGTCCGTGTTGACGCTGTCCATGGTGAAACAGCAGTCGAGTGCCCACTCTCCACATAGCTGGATCTGGAGGAGGCAGTCCTCTCATTGAAAGCGAGGAAGGCTCCAGGTGCAGATGGTTTTCCAGCTGAGGTGTTGCGGCTCGTCTATCACCATTGTCCTGACTTGCTGCTCAGCACAGTCAACGCTTGCCTACGGGACTGGGTTTTCCCGGTACAATGAAAGGTGGCGAGGCTCGTGCTGATCATCAAGGGGAAGGGAAATCCCGAATCGCCGTCTGCATACCGCCCGTTATGCATGCTAAACACGGCTGAGAAACTGCTAGAGAAACTCATCAAGGGAAGACTCACTGACGCGACTCGCGCTGCTGGGGACCAATCTCTTCGGCAGTACGGCTTTAGAGCAGGACGTTCTACCATTGATGCGATTGCAGAGGTGGTGAACGCGGTCCAAAAGGCAGAGGCATATAGTCGCACTACGCGACGGATCGTCCTGTTGGTGACACTCGACGTCAAGAATGCCTTCAACTCCGTTAGATGGGTGGATATTCTGGATACGCTGAAAACTCTTTTCAAGTTCCAGAATATCTAATGCGGCTTTTGAGGAACTACCTAAAGGACCGAACCCTGCTCTACGACACGACACAGGGCCAACGAAGGATGGAAATGACATCGGGTGTTGCCCAGGGATCTATCCTTGGTCCAGACCTATGGAACGTGTCTTACGACGGGCTACTGAGACTTGAGATGCCATATGAGTCGCGCTTGGTCGGCTATGCGGATGATGTTGTGGCTCTTGTCGCTGGATGCACCGTTAAATAAGCGCAACTTAGGCTAGGTATGCTAGTGCGCCGAGTGAGGGACTGGATGATTGCTCGCGTGTTCAGTTTAGCACTGGAGAAAACCGAAGTGGTCATCTTGACAAAAAAGAGAATCCGTAGAGTAAACATGATCAGTATTGGAGACATACAAATCGAATCGAAGCCAGCGGTGAAGTACCTGGGGCTATGGGGCTACTGATCGACTCGAAGACGAGTTTTTCTGAGCAAATCAGGGCAACGGCTGAGAAGGCTTCTTCGGGAATATCGGCTCTGAGTCGACTTATGGCCAACATAGGGGGACCCAGCTGTAGGGTCAGTGTTACTGTACGGAGCAGAGGTATGGGGTGACGCTCTCAGCAAGGAGGTATACCGAAAACGATTGGCACAGGTACAGAGAAGAGGAGCACTGAGAATTGCATCTTCGTATCCAACTTTCTCTGACTCGGCGATGAGAGTTATTGCAGGCGTGATACCTGTGGCCCTCTTTGCTAGAGAGCGCCGCGCTATTCACCTGCGCCGAAACGAGGATGCGAGGGAGATGGTTGTCCGCGAGGAGAGACAGCGCTCGCTCAACGATTAGCAGCAGTCTTGGGTCAGTTGTACGAAAGAAAGGTGGACTGCGCGCTTCATCCCGGATGTGAGACCGTGGCTTAATCGAAGGTATGGTGAGACTGACTTGTATTTGACCCAGCTTTTGAGCGGGCATGGGTGTTTACAGTCTTACCTGCACAAGATCGGTAAGTCACGGTCCCCCGATTGTCGGTTTGGCTCAGGAGAGGAGGACAATGCCTGTCACACATTTTTTGCGTGTACAAAATGAGTCAGGCTGCGAAGGGAACTCTACAGGGAGACGGGAGAGCTCACCCCGGATAATATAGTTGCGGTGATGCTCGAATCGGTTGACAAATGGAACCAGGTGGCACATTATGCTCGGCCAGGCCTAAAATATAAAAGGGACTCACAGCAGCCGGAGGCGCTGGGGCTGGGGGATCGCTTTCCTGGCACTGTCTCTTCTCCTCTCCCCTCCCGCTAGAAAAGGGACTCCCCAGCTTGAAGGCGCCTCACGGCGTAACAAAACGAGACCTAGCCCGAAGTAATGTGTCAAACGGTTCCAGGCTGGGTTCTCAGGTTGACAGGGGAGGTGTTTAGTGCACGGAGATGAAAATTGTAATGAATTGCATTGCAATTACAATAATATTTGACTCCATTGCAGTTGTTGTAATAAGTATTAGCACAGAAGTTAAATCGGTCATTGAAGTGTTGTAATTTTTATTTTTCGTTAATGAATATTCACATCCCATAATATGGTAATGCTTACAACCACTGTAGTAAAATTCACCTTCCTATGTCGGGAAGTTCATCATTTCGTGTTGTTATATAGTATTACAATTACGATGATTTTTACATAGGAGAGCAATATTATTCACAACAAATGCAATGAATTATACCACGCACTAATGTGAATTTATTACATTTCAATGAAAGATACTGAGCGAAATTTCATTGCAATGCTATAAAAATAACCAAATGTGCCATTGAAGAATGATAGTAGTAAAAGTTTGCGAAACATTGCTTTAAAAGAATTTATTTTCGTCTTCATGTTAGCTTTACATTTCTTATTTCTTTGAAACGTATATAATATTCTTTATTCAATGAATGTGGTAAGGCAGGAAAGTAGTCGAATTCGCTTATATTATTAAAACTTAAACAATTAGTAGTAGGTCTTAATTTTATAAGAATTCAAATGGTTATCGAAAAGTATCGCACACTTTTCAACAATTATTATCGCCTTATCTAGGTACACAACAAATTCAATAATTTTGTAAATAATATTATCTCTTTTTGATTTCATAAGAAAATAATTACTTTTGTAAACAGTACCTTTGTATTCTATTTCAGTAGCTAATATTGCATTTTCAAAATTTATATTAAAATCTTGCAACTTATCAGAATAGTTAATTTTGTTAGAAGACTTTGATTTTTTCTTTACAAAGAGTAAAATATCTTTGGTATCACCTTGCAAAAATAAGTAAGCTAATTTTAAAGAAATTTTTATTGCAAGAGAATAGCAAGAATTGATTCGAGAGGAATTGTTTGTAAAATATTGCTTTTATTCTTTGTGTTTGCTTTCATACCTCATACTCCACATCAATTCCAACGGGCCAGATTTTTTTATAACTGTAGAATAATGAGTAAGAAAATGAGCTTTTGGCTTCAAAGGAAGCTTAAATAATGAACAAAACTTTTCATTATGATATTTAATAGTTGCATCAAGGTGTATCAAGTCACATGAAGAAAATCTTGATTTCATAGTTATTTCAATTAAGTTCTGCAAATTCAGAAAGAAAAGCCATACTTCATCGGTTGGTGGAACAAAGTCACCCACCATGAGCCCGAAAAAGTGAACAAAGCACATTAATTCGCAAGCTGACATTTTTAAACTATTATGATTCGCTTCTACTTTGATAGGAGGTGAAATACATCCAGAATCTATAGATCAATCAAATCGCTGTTTTCTATCATTAAGGTCTGCCAAAGTAAAATACATATCATTCTTAACGAGCCCTTCAAATAAATCATGCATTATATCAACACTGTAATTGCTTGCAGCGTGGAAGGATGGTAAATTGTTAAATACGCAGGGCGTAGACACTCCGGTACTTTGGAAGTTATTCGTTAATAGGTCTTCAGTATAGTTTTCTATGTTACGCAGCTTTTCTTTCATCTCAGTTGATAAATATTGAGTTTCTGATTTTGAACATTTACATATGCGGCAGTAGTATACTGCAGAAAATGAGCGAGAAAATCCGAGAATTGAGTTGATGCCCAAGTTATCACCAATAATAAGGCCGAGTATAAAATAAATTTTAGTATCAGATCCATTAACAGAAAATGTCAATCCATTTACTTCTAAGTCTAACAAAATATTTAGAAGGCTTTGGAGAATATCCTCATATTCATACTTTTTCATATACTTTGCATTCATTAACATTACAGGTAAAATGCTCTGTAGTAAGGAAAATTTATGACGTGGAATTGTAGGAAAGTTCAAGTAAAACGCGGAAATTGAATTGGCAGATGAGTGGGAACCCAATATGTTTCCAGGATCAAAGTCGTCATAATATAAAAAATATGGGATAGCAATCTTATTTTCTCGTGATAAGCGAAAGTGTATATCTTTCCAAATTGCTCCAGAAGCAAAGTTATCAATATCTTTTTCATTTATTGCACAATTTTCAGTAATTTGAACGGTTTCCTGAAGTAAATTTTGCCGATTAAAAAAGTTCGTAATTATGAGAGGTATTGACAAAAGAGTTGCCTTGACATTCGAATAATTCAATGAAGGAATGCCGTTTTTCATTGTGGTTTGCATTTCCGTAGAGATTGTAATGTTTTGGGGCATTTTCATAAGATTTTTAGTTTCTAATAGTTTAATCAATTTGTATTCAGTGTTCATGTTGTCTAGATTTACTTTTAGAAAAGCTGTGAATATTTCTAAAGCATTTGAAGCGGTCGAATGTTTAGCTAATTCTATGATCGGATCGAAAAGATACATTTTGATATCATGCAATATCCGAAATGCTACTTTTCTATTTAAATTATTCGTATCTTTCAATTTTAATACAAAACTCAAGAAAAAAGAATTCAAGTCATTTGAGTAATTTTCTTTTGAAGTACAAACTGGAATTTTAATGGGAGCAGAAATATCATTTACTGTCATTTGCATCGAATTATTATCAGCATTTCTTGGCATTATCTCTATTCTTACTGCTTTATCAAAATTTTGGTCAGAAGTTCTTGAGATGTTCTTCTTTTTTTGTGGAGATTCGTATGTATCTGGTTTATTTCCTTTTAAATGAACATTGACAATATGACGTTTCAATTTATTGAAGCAAGAAAATTTTTGGGGACAGTTGCCTTGCGTGCAGTCATAATTTAAAATTAAATCGTGTTTGTGAAAATTTTTAAAGTGACTGGTATAGCTTCGTATGAAACAGAATTTTTCATTGCAAATAAAACAAGTTAGCGTCAACATAGCGAATCTTTCAAAACTTGAATGAATTCAACAAACCATTAACGTTTGATGAAGTGTTTTCTAGTTTGATCCCATAAAAATATTCTTGGATAAAGTACCAAACATTAATGCTTTGTTGAGGATATTCGATGTTTAACACATAAAATAACTTGAACAAATTATCCAAGGATGATAAAAATGACTCTACTTTATGGACTATATTGTCAACTACAATATAAAATTGTGATTCACAAGTAACTATTAGTGGTTGCAGCCGCACACCTAAAGTGTGATACTTATCACCTAACTTCCTATAAGCCACTAAAATATCAGCTTGATTGTTGACATTGACAATATAACTATCAATCGAATCTTTCACTGAAGTGTGCCAATACCTATCCTTTGCCTCATTGGTGTCCTTCAGCTTGATTTGTTTAGCTGATTGTAATAAGTAATGCAGGATCTCGAATGTTAAGCAATCGTTTGGATCTAAACAAAACCACGTCAGTTTTTTTCAACGCACATGAAACTATTTACTTTTATTAATGCCATCGGTTTTAACTTTTTCTAAGATTTCTCTGACTTTTGAATGCTGCTCGTTTGCAGCAATACTATATATTTTAGTACAGAACGCTATCCATTTTGTCCGGAGTGATAGTGAGCAAGTCTCTCCAAACAAGCTTACAAAATCTAATTCGATCTAAAAACGAAACAATGAGAATTTAAATGAAGAAGAAATATTAACATAAGCAAAAGTATATACTCTTCAAAGCATACGCATATACTTTTTAATTTTTAAATAAAATATATAAAAAAAGGATTTTTCATTTATATTCATACCAAACGCAAGGCTCTAGATTGTGTCAAGAGGGGCCATTCTTTGAATATGTCTATGATTGGTTATAATAAAATATCTGATCGCCTTCCTGCATGAGAATCAATCCACTTTATCTCACCTACCTCCCATGGTTCTATGTTAAACCGTAGCCAGTTTTTCAAATTCAGATCTGAAAAGATTTTACTTTGAATTGGTTTATCAAAAAGGTATTTCAAAAACTAACAGTCAATTGATTGAGAAGTTTCTGTTGGTAGTTTCACTTCTGAAATCTTCTTTTCAGGCTTTTTGAATACTCCCTTCAGAATTCCTTGCTTTCGGAGATATTTCATTCTGTTGTTGTAACTACTGTATAAAGGCCCTCGAGCTCTTCCCGCCGATCCAGCTTTTATAAAATAACTTTCCTGTTGAGTTTTGAAAATAATATAAATTTGCAACGTGGGCGGCTTTATTTGACAGACCTTTGATTCCAGTGGGAAAAGTTGTTGAATTTTGGCAGCTAAAACTTCACATAGCTCAGTTCCTAAAGAAATATTTAGATCTATGCAGAAGTCAACTAATATAGATACTAGGGTTTTCCTCTGCGAAGAAGAAAATGGCTTGTTTTCATTAGCTTCTAAAAGCAGCAGTTTTCCTTTACTATTCGTAAACAATACTTGCTGAATATCCTAATGCAACAAAATTAAATCAAAAACTAACTTGCTATTAACATTTAACTTACCAAATTGTCGATTTTTCGAACATTTGGACAGGAGCTACTTGGAGATCCAGGAGAGGATGATAAAAATGATTCATTTTCAACCCATTTGGAAACTTCACTTTGAAAACTTGAGTTAAAGCTCAGAGTATCCGCAATAGAAGCCGAACAATATCCCTATATTTCAGGCTAAGTTTAGTAACAGTTTGAAAGAAGAAAAATCTCACCTCTGATATCCTCCACTGTTGTAATTTTGCTTTAAATTTTATTCGTAAATGAAGTAAATCCTTTGGAATCAACACATCAATATCAGAATTTGTTATGTCTATCAGACATTGTCGATCAATTTTGTATTCTACAGTTAAAAAGTTAGAACACAACTTGAAAAATTGCTAAGATACGAATGACAACCTTGGAATATACTTTGCAGTTCGAATAAGCCCCATTCACCAAGCAATTTATCTGTATCCGAAAGATCACTTTCCGATTGTAGAACATAAATTACACTTGACACTGTTTCAGGAATAACCAAAGATTCTTGCACTTGCTCCATTTCTTGGGCCTTGACTTATTATCAAATGCGTGTAGGTAAATTAGTGAATTTAAAAGGGCTAAATATACACCTATACTTACATTTCAATGGGTCCTTGCAAGACAATTAGGTAATACGTTCTATTGTTTATCAACACCGGTGTCACTATCAACTACTAATGCACGAACTACGAACCACACAGCATAAACCGATCCGTTCAAGAAAGAAGCGTCACTGCGTAGGAACATTTTACAGCATATGAAATGAATTTCATTCCTGCATAGGAACATTTGACTACATACGAAATGAATTTCACCATTGCTTAGAAACATTTGACTACACATGAAATGAATTTCACAACCGTCAAGTGAATTTTTTGTTTTCATTGGATTGAGTTGTAAGAATTACTACAAATATTAGATTTTAAAAGAAACTGCGTGCAATGATTTCAATCACTACAGTACAATGAATTAAGGATTTTACAATCGCAATTATAATGATTACATCTCTGATAAGTTTTATTACGAAATTGGGAATTGGTGGTAAATTTCACTGAAATGTAGGAAATATAACGTGTAATGAATATTATTGCTTCATTTTGTAAAAATCATTACACATTTTTCTCTCCGTGTGGGTAGTCCAGTCGTGCATGGGGGTGCCACACTCTGTGCATAAATAGCATTCACCTCCCTACCACAAAAAAAAACGCCAGAATGTTTTGCCTTTCCTTAAGCAGTCTGCAAATGCGCCTTCTTCACACGTTGACAAAACCTGACCAGGGTAGTCCCACGAATTCCAGGTCACGATGTTAATTGCGAATGCGCGAACGTATATGTACATCGTCGTAGATCGCTTGTAACATTTGTGATTGCTTATGTAAAGCGATCTGCGAAGTCTTTTCGCTTGCTCATTGGTCGTCAGGTATATGATTCGACGACAATGGAGGTGTGTGCTTGGTTGGCTTATTGTATATCGCTCGTAACCACGATAACATGATCCCCATTAACTATATTGTCAGCACTGCATACATAAATACTTTGAAGAACAGTATTACACTAGGGGATCCTTGCGTGGCCATTTTTCCGTTTTTAGTTTCTAGCAATAGCTCTTGCTCTTCTTCGACTGTCATCACGTCTGGTTCAGCTTGTAATAACACTTATAGCTGAATAACATTGCTCAGGGAAACATCATCTTCAGAGTCATCAAACGGTAATATGTGGTCTTCTGTGGAGGAAGCTAGGGTAATAGCGGACTCAGTGTCGCTTGAAGATGAGACTTTTCGCTGTGTCCGTTTTTTGGACATTGTCCTTCTTTTCTTATTATTGGCTGTGTGAACACCAGGAGGACCTGATTCAACAACATCAACAACTATATTGAGTTTCTTTTTCCTAGCTTAATTTTCTGGGCAAGTGGTATCGAGTCAGGACTGTTCTAATTTTTCCAAGGAATTGCTGGCAATAAGCTCTGGATTTAAAATACGGTCTTGTTTCGGTAGCCTCGCCAAGGGTATATGGAGAATATGTCAGTTTTTCTAAAAGTGGAAATTAAATCTTGTTTGGTTGATGTTAATGAATCTACCGCTTTTTTAAACAGATTTGGAAACTAATCTTTATGAGTCGTCGGCAACTTTCTTCTCATTTGACTGTACTTCCAATTTAGTAATATTTGTCGCCATTTGCACTACAAAGGACAAAAATAAGCAACGTTCAATGGCTAAAGAGTGTGAGTAGCATGTGGAGGCAAACATACAAAACAGATGTCATTCTTTTCACATTCGGACAAGACCGTTTTGTTGAAATGCGATGCGGGGTTGTCACCAATGACAACTTTTCGCCCTTCCTTTTTTTCCAGTATTGGCAAGAGATGATTGAGAAATCATTCTTCAAATCTGACGAAATCCATCCATTCACTTTTTGTCCTATAATAACGGGTCCCTTTTGGACCATTTTCAGTCCAAGGTGTCCAAAGATTTTCTGCTTTATATATGTATAAGGGTGGAACTGTTTCGCCAGCAGCGTTCCCACAAAACATAACAGTAAAGCTAATTTTTGTAGCACTTACGATAGTCTCTGAATACTTTGTTCTTCTTCTACATAAGACCTTTCTTTTTCGAAAAGATTCTTCTCCATCTTTTCGTCGCAAAGATTAGTTTCATCGTAATTATAGATGTTTTCAGGTGGAAAATTTTCTGTTACTTTGTTAATATTTTCGATGAATTCAGCAATGACGGCTTTAGAAACCAGACTGCAAACTCATTTGATGTTATTGCAGAGTTTTCGAGATAATATTCTGTTTCGAGAAAGAAAACATTTTTGTCAGTCGTTTCCTGGAATGCTGTTATTAAATGTTGTCACAATTCGGCCCTAAGATTCAAGATAATCCTTAATAATCATTCTAAGATCAAAGTATGTTGGTGGAAATCCGTATTCAGATAGTGCTGTTATACATATGTGCCACAAACGTGTCTTCCTCTTCCTTCGTAAAAACAGCCGGTTTGCCAGGTTTATTGCCATATCTTTTAGCTAATTTATTTTTAATCGAACTTCTGGGTATATTGTACCGTTTTGAGGCAGCTCTTTGTGTCAGAATTTTTGACCTTATAGCGGCTAGACATTGCTCTAAGTCTACCGTTAATCGATGTACCGACAACTACCGGGCTTTCTTCAGTACTTAGATGGCATGTGAAATGCTGCTGATTAATTGTATCTTCGGCAAAATTTTAGAAAAAAAGAGACAGATAATTGCATTTTTTCATAAGCAAAAAATTAAAAGGTTACTTTGGTCCATGGGCCAAAATAACCCGAAATGGGTTAATACCATACTCATGAACATATATGCATAATAATGACATAGTCAATAAAGATGCGAGACTTACCAAAATACACAGTTTCTGGGTAAAGTTAGCAGCAGCAAAATTCACTGGATAAAACTGTCAAATGTTATCGCGGCACTGACAGGAATGAACTTGACTCACGGTCGATAAAATCTAAAATTTAGAAACTTATAGTATATTTTTTGAATCTGAAGTTAAAGGTCCGATTTTAAAATGTCCCAATGAATACAAGTATATACACAGAATTAAAACTCCAAGGCGAGTTTCTAGCATTCTTTGGTCCCCTGACGATGGCTGGTATACTGCGTTCTTCGCATTTGAGCTATAACGATCTGTGGACGCAAGATGGAACTGGAGTAGATATTTCTTGGAATACTTTGAGCTTCAACAGGGTTTTCTTTATATTATCCTGTCTGAGGTTTGATAGTCAACTGTATGGAGAAGAAAGATTAGTAAAAGATATAGTAACATTTTATTACCTCATGGGTGATTGTACAAAAAATACAATACGGCTACAGAGTCCGTTACAACTGATGAAAAGTTCACATGAAGGGTTTCTGGAGCTGTATACATGCCTGACAAGCCCAGTATATATGACCTCTAATTTTCTATTATGATTGACGCGGAAAACTACAATTTGCAAAGATTTGAGTAATTTATTAGTAGTCAACCAGAAAGAGATTATAAACTACCGAATTCATCCAAAGAATTGTTTTTTGTCTATCAGAATCTATGTACGGAACTGGAAAAAATGATCCGACCAACAATTTTTACCCCAACATGCCATTGGCATAGACTTTGAAAGGAAAGAATTTGACTCTGATTGGTACACTTCAAAAAATAAAAATCTCTTCGCATATTTCAACAATCAGGCAACACCAAGAACAAAGTTCAGTATTTGGTTTCAAAGACAATATGACTCTCTTTTCATGTGTAACCGAAAAATCTAAGACTATGATATTACTGTCGACTATGCGGACTACGTAGTCCATGTGGAGCTGTGGGTTAGGGCATACTCCGCTTGCGCAGCCAAGTTCAAATCGCAGTCGCGGCATCGAGTTTGAGCTTCTGATCCTGCTGTCGGTCTATGACCCACCCAGCTATGATCATAGTCATAGTTGAAAAATTAGGTAAGTCACATGGTTCAGCGTGGTATTGACCATTCCGTTACGGTCATGAAATGAGATACCCTAACAATAAACCTCAACGCCAAAGGTTCGGATTTGGACTGTTGTACGATGGATTTTTAGTATTATGCATCATGATGTTGCAATTGAAGATTATGCTAAGAAAAAGCCATGGATGAAATAGTTTTATAATAAAAGTAAAAAAAATCATCGAAATCAAATGTGTCTCTCGTTCAGTGTCGGTCGCAGCACAAAGCGTTGGCCTCTGGTCATATTTTATCGTTTGTTCAATGTAACGGCAATCGATTTTTCGACAATATATAAGCACAACGCACAGCCCAAAATAACTCGCAGCGAATTTTTGAAGTAAACGACAGTAGCTTTGACAAAATCTTATGCAATGAGGCAGCCCCTACAAAAAATTACGATTTTGGAATGCCTTGTCCAAGTGGATTTACCGATATTTTGAAAAACCATAACGGTGCGGTATGTGCCCAAAATCAGATGACCAAACAAGTTGGGCAGACAGAACTAGGCTCGTGTCAGAAGAGTTTTGTACTTAACATACGAGTTGCAGGCATACGAATATAGAATGATTTAATTCAAGAAAAACTTTGATGACATGCACAACAAATATATTTTTGCTTTGAAAGAAAAACCTGTGCTACTCTATTTTAACTGGCCAACATTTTTGTCGCGATATTGCTACAATCGTTGACTAAATCGAACCGTAAATGGCTTTTAGTTATATTATATATTTGGAGACAATACAATCAAAATTTTAGTGTCTGGTATGATAGAAAGCCCATGTAGTAATCGTATTTGATTGTTGTAACCGGAGAAAATTCAAACGGCAATATCTTCTGTACATTCTATGAAAACTTATAAATCATAAGGACCCTTGAAAGGACGCCTAAATATTTACTTTCATTGAATTTAATCATACTAATACAGTTTTACTGGCGAAAATATTTAATTTACAGATTCTACTATTATTAGCAAAGTTGAACGAATTTGAACCATTAAGTTATTTTTTATTGGATCTACCTTCATAATTTTTTCACCAATTATTTTTAAGCTGCTCATCTTTAGCTATTCATAAATAAATTCAATCAAGTGTTAATAGCATGAACCTTAAATGTTGAAGTTCGCGAAAAATAACACGATTTTATGCAATATTCTCATTTAAAACTACCGCCATTTTGTTTTGCGATTACGGATGTCACCCGTTGAAAAAATTCTCAAAGATATACGTCATGAATATAATTCCTAAAACGTTCATGCAAATCCTAGCAAACCCGTAGTGTCTGAGTTGATTGAAAGTGAATATTATCCCATAGTCAACTATAGTTGCTGTTGTAATACAGGAAAATTTAAACCCCCACAACTCTGTTAAATACGATTCGATCTTCCTGAAATTTGCAGTAGTAATTATAATTGTAAATTGACCTTTATTGAAATTGAGGGTGCCCTAACGATTTTATTCAAGAATAATAAAATAATTTTAAGACTTATTTTGAAAAGATCTCATTGAGACCTTTCATATGATTTTTTTTCGAGGATCATATGGGGGGACCCTCTTAAAACTCTTCGAAAATTTGTTTCACTCCAAAACCTTCTAGGTCATAATTTCCGACCTTTCCACAAAGCTTCATGGCTGTAGCTTTTATAGTTTCGGAGAAAAACTGCTGTGACATACGGACGGACAGATGGACACAGGTACCGATTTTAATAGGGTATTGTAATATACGTCAATTTTTAGTGTAAAATATCAAAAACACATCTGTAGTGACCATTCAAAAAATACTTATAATAGCTGTAGTCGTTATTAAGTTTCATTTTTATGAACTCACTTTAATTGCTGACTAGTAGAAATGTACTGCTCCATAACATAGATCCCTCAGATATGGCTGAAAGTTGTCATACGTTAAGTTGAAAGATAGGGGTAAAGAGGTTTTTTGTAACTAAATCAGGGAAATACAGCTCAAAACTCAAAGGAAAATGATGGGGACAGATTGACCATAAGGATCGATAGAACTAATCGAAATCGTTTTGAAAGGGGAAGAGTTGATTAAGACAAAGCCAAAAAATCGCCTCTTAACATTAGGAAAGTGGTTAATCCGCAAGAGGGACCAATAAGACAGAAAATACGCAAAAGAGTTGGAAATTTGATTTACTGAAGAGATATGGGGAGCTTCTGCAAAGTTTAATACAATGACAGGTGCATTAAAATCACATAAAAGAAGATAACTGGAAATCTGGTTAAAATACAGTTGGACAATTCTCTGAAAAAGGTTTCATCAACACTTAACAAAGAATTTTACAGAACATATACGCAAGATACTAAAAAGTAGAAACTGTGGGCGAATTCGTGTATTTAGGCGCCAAAATAACGAGAACCGGTAATGAAAGAGAGAGTTGAAATACGCCGAAGAATACAGCTCGTAATTAAAATATTTTATTCAGTTTTGACGATCCTGAAGACCAGCTGCATACGCAGGAAAACATAGCTCCAAGTACACAAATCTGTGATAAGACCTGTGTTATGCTAGGGATGTGAAACATGGACCCTAACCCAATCATCCGCAAATATATTGGACGCCTTCGAAAGACGGGTCCTAAGGCGAATAATCGGAGCGAAGCTAGATAGGGACCAATGGCGAATTCGATACAGTCATGAACTTTATGAAATTTTTGACAAGCCGGAGGTCTCAAGGTTTGGAAGACTACGGAAGCTGCAATGGGCTGGACACATGAATCGTATGGATGAACACCGGATACCCAAAAAGGTATTCGTTAGGATCACTGAAGGGTGGAGACCATTGGGACAACCGAAGAAACGCTGGCCTGACTCCGTCGACGAAGACAGTTCATCGCTGCTTGGATTTGAAAATTGGAGGACAGTTGGAGGCCATTGTTGTGGGAAGCGAAGACCCGAGATGAGCTGTAGCGCTACGAAGAAACCTGGGCTAAATTAATTCTCACAACAATATATTCAACCGAAGAAGGACTTGCATGTTTGTATGGTATAACTCAAAGCATCAAATCATCATATTAAATATTTTTAGGGTTTTGTAATAAAATACAAAACCCTATTGAAATTGGTAACTGTGTCCGTCTGTATATCACAGCAGTTTTTCTCAGAAATTATAAAAGTAGCTTTTATAATTTCGGAGAACCTTTCCTTTCCACAAAGGTCGGAAGTTATGAACTCTATAAAGCTTTAGGGTGAAAAAAACAATGTCAAAGAGTTCTAAGGGGGTCCCTTCAAATTTTTTTTCATCAAAGCTGGTCAAGTGGGGTGTTATATGAAAGATCTCAATGAGATCATTTCAAAATGGGTCTTAAAATTACTTTACCAGTGTCAAGGAGTTCAGGAGAAGGGGAAATGCACGAAGTTTAGACGTTCCGCCCGTCGCGATTGGACACCTTTCATCCGAAAAATCTGAAAAAATCATGAGTGTAGACCTTTATGAACGCAATAACAAAAAATACGTCAGAAGTCGAAATTTACTCAACTTTGTTAGTAATAGTATGATTTATCAATTTTACACTTTCTTGAATAAAATCGCAAGGGCAACCAATTTTTTTTCATAGCTATTGTTTTTGAAGACAGTTTGCAACCTGGAACCCTACTTCTTCTGACTGCAATTAGCGCGAAAATGCGCTAGGTTTCGATAATGCAATATTCCAAAAGCCGCAAGAGGTAAAGTAGTCGTCAAATTAAAGCCTGTAATTTTAGCGCCGTTGAATCATATGCGACAGTCTCACTTCAAAGTTAGAAGCTGCTCCTGAATCTGGCTCTACAGCTGTGACTTTGTTTTCTTTACTAATTTCAACCTCTGTTTTGTAAACAAAACCAGAAACCCCGCTCAAAACATCTGACATATACACCTACTCATTAAGTTTCTTGCTGTTACATGACTTTAGCATATTGCGCGCCTTAATGGAACATATTTGCTCCTCTACGCAAAGTTATCTATCAAGTGGAACTTTGGCGTATGTTCAGGGCCCCAACAAAAGAATGCATTGAATATTCTATCCACGTCAAGATGGCTTCTGGGAAAAATTTGGTGTTATTGCTACATAGCATAGTCTGTTGAATTAGTAGCGTGCCTAGGATAGAATTGAATGGTTAGCCACTCTGGGCAGTTGAACCAAAGACATAATTTATGTACACAATACCTATAAATCACTGGATAAACGTCTCAGACACCCGAAACGTATTGTTCGGGTTTTTCTGAGCCACATAGAGATTTGTCTCCTTGGATATTTCCTACATAATTTCTGGTTGAAATAAGCAGAGAAAGTAACGTACAAGACCTTCTAACTCTAAAATATGAGAACCTAGAGATTTGTTCCCCGTAAAAGCCATTTGCTTTACATTTAGCTCTAAATTTTTGCTTTTCCATTGTAACGTTCGCATTTTTGGCTTTTGTCGTTTTGCAGAGTGACCCTATGCGTCTAGAATTTCTTAACTGAACGCAGCCAGTTCAACACTTTATTCGAATCCCAAACACTCTTCAAGCAAGTCTCCAAGGTTTGAATCAAAATCAGGATCTACAAAACTGTCGTCATCAAAGTAGTGACCATTTTCACTTTCATAGTCATCTTCGAGTGTGCAGATAATCTAGCTTTCAATAAGCTGGTTTCGATTCGCCATTCTAAAATAAAATAAAACCCAGTGCTAACAGCGTTTCCACAAAATTTTTGCATAATGCAGCCCACTTTACATAATATAGTCCCTTTCCACGTAATGTAGCCTACAAATTACAGACACTATAAATCAGCTCATATAGAAACAGAAGTAAAATAAACAAACATACTTGCTTTATAAATCTTTGAACACTTGCGCTATATATTTTCATAGATATGCGCACCTACAAACATAAAAATTCTTCTTCTTCGTAGCACTACAGCCCCTCTCGGGCCTTCGCTTCCTGTAAATAGCGCCTTCAACGTCTCGGTCCATTGACCGCGTCCTCCAATTTCGAAATCAGAGCAGCGATGAACTGTCTTCATCGACCGAGTCAAACCAGCGTTTCCTCGGTTTCCCCACTGGTCTCCGGCCTTCAGTTCTCCCAGCGAATCGATTGTGAGGTGGTTCCGTCTTGCTTTAACCACATATCGTTGATGTCAAGTTCATCCAATTCTGGCCACAAATAATCTTCCAACATAACACGATAGCGCTCTCCATTGACTGCAACATGACGGCCGTTTTCATGCACGGAAAAATATGGCCCAATCATACCTCCGGCATGAAAACCACACCAAACTAATTTTTTGCGGATGCAACCGTGTCTCAAGAAGCACATGTAGGTTTTTGGCTGACCAATTATGCATATTTTGCTTATTGACAAAGCCATTGAAGATGATTTTTCGATAAGAGTAATTTTTAATAATTTCCAAACGTTGCGGGCTCGTGAACTTTACCATGATGAAAAAATTGACTTTAACTAACGATTTGACATTGACAGTTCATTAAAAAAGTTTAATATGGTACGTTCATATAAAGATACAAAATTGTTATGTCCCTAATGCAAAATCCTATATTAACAGTAGATTTCGAGCACCAGTTTTACTGAGAATATTTGCTCAATCGTAGACCGTCCACCTCGAAAATCTCCTTGAGACTCTACAATGATATTTTCATCATAGGACTTCAGTCTTCGTTCAATGACTTTGGACAGCACTTCATATGAGGTGCTCAACAGAGCAATCGCTCTGTTTTTTTCACAGCTTAGCCTGTCTCCTTTTTTACATATGATGCTTTCCCGCCAGTAATCTGGTAGGTGCTCCTCTGTCCATATACTACATTTTAATCGATGACGGGGGTTGTGTAGGTGTATTCTTCTAGCTTGGAGCAGTTCTGTTGGTATTTCGTCAATTCCAGGAGCTTTGTTATTTTTGATACCACGAATTACACGAATGACTGCCTGTACTTCTTTTATTGTTGGTAGCGTTGTCAGGACATCTCCTTCAGCCCCTTGAATGCTCAAAGTTTCGATAGATGTTGTGGTTGCTGAGAGAAGTTTTTGGAAATTTTGCTTCCACCTGGTTTTAATAACGATAGGGCTGCCTAACATTGCACCTTTTGCGTCTTTGCAAAAGTTCATGCGTGCTGTGTTCCCCTCGAAGCTGTTTGATTGAGACGTATGCTGATCTGGCTTTGCTTAGCATCATATGTTCGTTAATTTGCTCCATCTTCAGGTTGATGACTCGTCGTTGCTTCTGCAATTTCACTTGTTGACGGAGGGTGATGAATTGCTCCTTTAGCGGTCTTTGGACGTGCAGTTTGTGTGCCTGATTTCTTTTGTTAATCGCATCTTGATATTCTTCGCCGAACCAGGGTTTCCGATCAGATTTTGGTCTGTGTCTTAAGACCTTTTCCGCTGTGTCTGTGACCGCATCTTTGTCCATTTTCCACATCCCAATATCGTTGTTATTTTCTCCCGCCCGCGTGACAATTTTTAGTGTGTCTTCTAGCAACTACGTTATATATAACATATATGGAATTCACCGAATTCTTATTTAACTCAAGTAGAATGTATTTTGTTGTCAGTGGCTTTGATTAGTTTAATTATTTGGGGATGCGACACCGGAATTTAACTTTGGATAAGTATGTAATAGTCCGGTTCACAGTATACGCTACAAAATGAGCGCGTGTCGGGAATCCTAGTGTTCTTCAGTAATCTAACTCTCGGCTGAGTTGAGTGTTAAAGTCGCCTAGGACAATTTTGACGTCGTGTTAGGGAAGTCTGTTCACTTCAGAACGTAGTGCTATAAAAATTATCCTTGGCAGCTTCTTCGTTATTTTCAGTGGGAGTATAGCACTTTGACCAACTAAATCTTGAAGAATCTCGATTTGATGCGCACGGCTCATATCCGATCATTAAATGCCTTAAAGTCAATGATGATTTGTTTGAGCTTATTGTCCACGATAAATGCCACTCCATATTTTTGGATGTCTGACGATTTGCCACTTTTGAAACTAGTGTGTGTTGAAATGTCATTGATATCGTTACCAAGCAGATAAGTTTCTTGCACTGCTAGTATATTGACATTATATTTTATTTTTTCGGTCAGTAGTGGTTGCAGTGCATTTTCCATGTTCCAAAAGAGTAGTTCGTTTTACGATAAGAATGTCGTTGCCGTTTATCCTATTTAATCCGGCTGATTTACTGGTTTCATGACAAGTGATGAGCGGATCGTTGTCAGCGCTTCAACTAAGTCGATTTTTGGTACGCGGATGGTATTTTATTTCTGACCTGCCCACTGGTAAGAACGTTCCTCTATCTGCCTCTTGAGGGGCCGTCCGATGAGGAGCCGGCTTATAAGCATGGCTTTGTGCCGAGACGCAAATTCTATCTTAATTAAATGGTTATTCGCCGTTGTCCTAGGAATGTTAGTAACATCGCCTATCTCATGTAGACTATGTCGTCGATTTCCAGCAAGAATATTCTCGATATTCGATCCTTCGGTTATGGGCGTCAAACCAACAGTAGACAGTCGTAATAGTTTTAGCACTCATCTCCCTTAAACAGTGCGTCTGCTGTAAACTTTGCAAAACTATCCATCTTAAAACAAGGAAATCTAACGTGCCGCAAACGTTTGTTCTATCCACCCATATTGAAGTATGTAGAAAATGATTTGAAAAGGGACTTCATCGCCGATGAAGTCCATTGAAAGAACTCTCAGACCACTGAAACTATGACCATCCTACTTTTAATAAATAATAAATATAGCCAGGTTATGTCATATGACATATGTGGCTTTAAACGAAATTTTGGGAGATCTGAATATACTGTCGCGTGTTATGGTTCGCGGCCAATAATTGTAATGTTCCGGGAAAGTAAAAACGCACTGTCTTTAAATTAAGTTAAAAGAGTTTATTTACTAAAAATGCACAAAAATTGATCCCACTATTTTACAACTTGTCTATCAATTTTTACTTCAACTGTCTATCACTTCACAATCAATATCGCTTTTAATTCGCACTCCACACTATCGCAGTCCTACTTTATCGCGGCTGTAATAATCCTCCCATTCATTCAGCTCGCCTTTGTATAGGGTCTCTGTCATTCAATCCATTTCTCGTACTTTGGCGAACTACCTGCAATATTCGAGCAATACTGAATGGGGCAGTGACGTCACATTCAGATGTTGATCATGCTTGGTGGGTTTTCGAGTACATTCGCTTGTTGATCATGATGAAAACAATTGCAATAGTAGCTCGCAGAACTATATATATATACATATATATATATATATATATATATATATATATATATATATATATATATATATATATATATATATATATATATATACATAGATATATATATAGATATATAAACATGAAATCAAGAGTAAGATACAACTGTATTACTATCCTTTGTTAAACCCATAAGCAATTATTTTTCGACATTATCTCTTTGTTTTCAATCTTTAAATTCATACTCATATATTTCTTTTCTTTTCCAGGTAACATATGCGCAATGACACTACAATTTTAACATTCAACTAAAATGGTAAATAAGGTCCCTTCTTTTAAGGCAAATTTGATTGATATTCATTCATCTGGGCCCTGTGATCCTGAGAAACTTAGGAATACACAGATTGATTGTACTCCTACAAAATCTTAAAAAATACATATTTTACTCGTAAACAAGGGGAACGCAAGTGAATTGATCAATCAAAATATCCAATACCACGATGTCAGTAGGATTTTGGATTGATCAAGTGATTGTTTTTTTGTGCTTTTGAGAAAAGTAAACCGATCACATGAAAAGAGGGATATATGATAAGATAGGAATAGAAGAAGAATCTATTTCTTTGTTTCATATATAGGGTGGGTTCCGACAAATAAGTGAAGTAAAGGAACTCTACTTGACAGTCATGGTCAAAAAAGCGTCAACAAGAAAATTTAAAAAGTAAAATGTGTATGAAACTCTTTCTAGCCTCCTAGAACGCTAAGACTCACGAAAATGACACATTTGGAATAACACTCAAAAAATAACTATAGTCACCGATTGATGCATGAGTAAATGACAACCAAATGATTACTTATTTTGCAGTCATGTCGAGAGGGGCAATTTCGTGCTGACGAATAATAATTTAAAAAAAAATACTTCCACTTGAATTGTAATGAACCGTAATGAAAAGGGACTGCCAAAATTGCGCTTGTTAAAAGATTAACTGACAAGGAGACCTTACGGTTTGGGGCTCGCCGATTTTGATGAAATTTTCAGGAAGCGTAGTACTCATCACCAGTATGCTTTCCTTAAGGCTATTCGCCACACGAGTTAATCCTGGAAAGTAAATGAAAGTTTTACCCCTCAACGTTCAAGAAGTCATCACGTTTGAACTTTCCACAAATTGCTGTGACATGCATATAGACGGACAGACGGCCACACGTCGTGATTTCAATAAGGTTTTGGATTTTAGTACAAACCCTTAAAAACAGGCGAATACTTAGAAATCAGCATAAATAATTTCTAATTAGAAATTTTATTCTAGAATTTCTTAGACAGCTTGGAAACAAGCCAAACAAATCATATCGAAAAACTTGCAGGATCTTTCAAGGTCCCTCTCAATATTCCCAAACGATCTTATTTGAAAACCGCCAAAAAGGCGTCAGTCCTCAGTGCAATGAAAAATTGTATGTTTATGTAAGAAGGTTCAGCGATTTTTCAACGCTGCATGAAGCATGAATATTTAGGGAAACTCTGAGAAGTTCCGAATATGTATGAAGAATTGCTAAGCAAATTAGCTGGAAATAATTTTGTAGTAATCTCAGAAAAAACCAAGAACTTATAGAGTTAGGATGTTTATTTATGAAATGCAGTGAGTAAACTTATTTTCCTCGCTTCAAAAGCACCGTGCTCTTAAGTTTTTTCAAGAGGAAGAAAGGCTCTGGGCAACAAGATTCTAGAGCTTATCACCTCATACGAAGTAGATTCAAACTATACCATTTTCTAACAACCCAAAACAACCCAAGCTATGCTGCGAAACATAAAGACCTAGCTCTTAGTTACCATGCGGTGATCTTTGCCTCAGACAACTAAGCATCACAAGTTTACAAATAGTTTCGACTTGTGTTCAAATCAAAATCAAGGAAAAGTAATTATTAGAACCGCGTGGCACATTATGCTCGGGCAGACTTAACAGTTCCAAAAAGGCAAAAAAGGTGGAAGGGTCTCTTTTCTAGCGATCTCTTCCTCTCCGTTCCTTTCCGCTAAAGAAGAGATTCTACTAACTTGAAGGTACCTCTACGCGTAAGAAAACAAGGCCTAGCCAAAATAACGTATCAAACGGTTCCAGGCTAACTTCTCAGATTAGCAGGGGAGATGTTTAGTGTGTTACGCGCATAGGAGTCCCACACTCAGTGCGTTAATAGCATTCACCTCCTAACTACAAAAAAGGAAAAATATTTCTATAAATTACAGGAACCATAACACTAGCTGTGTTTTGTGTAGAAACATTTGAATAGAATGAAAGCAAACGTTAGGGAAATCTCTGCTCAAAGACAGTTTTTCAAAATTCAATACTCATAAACTAACAAGTTGAGTAGGCAGAAGTATGCGTCTTGTATCTAACCTATAAAGTGTAAACTTTCATTTTAAGTCATTCATTAATAAATTCAAACTAGTTCAAGTTGATACAACGTACACTAAATGTTTAAATTGAGGAAAATTACACGAATTTTCTTTACATTCCCATTTGGCGAGGCCGCCATTTGGATTTTTTCTATTACAAAATTCATTGATTTTTAAGGGAAATTTCATACTCCTATTCCACCTGGACACCACGACATAATTAGTTAATCCTAAAACCTGCCTACTTTTGATAAAAAAATTGTTTTTAAGAGGTTAATCAAAGTAAAATGGACTTTTTGATAAAAAATAAAAATGAACAAGCTTTTAGCTCTCGGCTTACGGTGTGCCTGTATGCGATATACGACGTCGTTGATTCGCTTTGTAACTCGGTATGGTCCCTTCCAATTATACTGCAACTTTGGAGACCTACCCTTCCGCCGTTGCGGGTTATATAGCCATACCAAGTCATCTTGCTGGAAGCCAGTAGAATTTGCCTTTAGATCATACCTGGTCTTCATGCGGTCAGTAGCCGATTCGAGGTGTTTTCGCACTGTCCGATGAATCTGGTTCAACCGTTGCCTTAGCTCACTTGCGTACTCAGAGATCGTTTAGGGTTTCTCAGGGGGTGTTCCGAACTTTATATCAGCCGGCAGACGAATAGTCTTTCCAAAAATGACTTTGGCTGGGGCTTGACCTGTCGATGCATGTTCGGCAGCTCTGTACGCCATCAAAAATAGTGGGATATGTCGGTCCCAGTCCCTTTAGTTCTCGTCAACCATTTTGGCCAGGTGTTTATTGAGTGTGCCGTTGAAACGTTCGACCATTCCGTCGGATTGGGGATGCAACGGTGTTATCCTCGTTTTCCGTATTCCCAGCAGCTCGCACAGCTCGCCAAAAACCAGTGACTCAAAGTTTCGGCCTTGATCCGAATGTAGTTCACAAGGTACGCCGTACCTACTGACCCAATTTAATACTAGCTGTTCGGCTACAGTAGTTGCTTACTGGTTGGGAATGGGGTAGACCTCGGGCCACTTGCTGAAATAATCGGCCACAACCAGCGTGTATCGATTACCCCATTCGGATTCTGGAAAGGGACCTGCGATGTCAACAGCAATCCTTTCAAACGGTACACCAACGTTGTAGGTTTGTATTTGTCCTCTCAGTCGTCGCTTTTACCTTTGACGGAAGCGCAAATTGTACATCTGCGACACCAGTTCTCTACGTCTTCTCGAGCGTGGAGCCAGTAGAACCTTTCCCGCAATTTCGCTAAGGTCTTGTTAACACCAAGGTGGCCTCCCGAGGATCCTTCATGCATTTCCTTAAACATTCGCCATCCGCCGTTTCCCATTTCCGCTTGAGTACGCCACCCTCCACCTAAAGGGAGTTCCATTGTGCCCAATAACTTTTCAGGGTGGCGCCATGCATTGAAACGTCCTTCCACTCACTGCTTCAATATTGCAGACTTGGATTCCCGGGCGTCTTGCTTCCTTTTCCAATGATAGTCGTGAGTGGCGTCCAAAGAGGTGATGGTGGAAACAAGCTGGCAGCAGCCGATGACTTCTCCGGCTTTGATGCTCGAGGTTGAGTCTGTGGTGTTAAGGACTCTAACCGGCACGTATCCGTTCCTTATAGATCTTACAAGGCTTCGTCCTACAATCAAACTGCGCAATGCGGACGTCTTCGTTGGCTCTATCAGATAAGATCGGTGGTCTCCAGAATCACCATCAAGCTTGGCCCATATAATGCTCTCGGAAGAATTCGGTACATACTACAACATTCATCTTGGGAATTTGGACGCTGGGATCCTCCATCAGTACTTCAACATTCTGCCATTTCAATACCCGTTTGCCCAAATCCAACGTGATGCCATGTGGTCGCTGAAAATCCATTCCGAGAATGCAGTCATCCATAATGTTCGCGACCAAAAAATTATGTCGTTGTGAAGTAGTTGTTGCCTCACTAGTTCTGGTCGGATAATCGATCGGGTTGTACCACTGTCGATTGTTATGGTGCAATGTTCTCCGTCAACTTGACCCGGAAGGTATAAGTCCGCTTCTCCACGATGTAGTCTTGACACGGCAATGGTGGTGCTGGGGACGTCGATCCTCCTAGCCAACCTCTGGCCCACGAAGTTGGCTCTTACATGTTTCCCGACCCCTCAGTTTGAAGAGCTTCCATTCTGGGCCTCTGACTCGGCCTAGATCTTCTCCTAGCTGCACATGCTGCACAATAGCTCGGTTTTTTTCGCTTCTTTTAGTCTCTTTGCAGGTGCCCCTTCTCTCCGCAATTCCAGCATCTAGGCGCACCATTTACCTGCGGGCCTCGCTCAATTTCCACGCGCTCCCACTTGCACTCGTCTGCCGCTACCTCGCGATCCCGGGCAGTGGTACCAGTCACATTTTTCGCTGTCTCAACGCTCAGAGTATAAGCCAATACATGCTTGACCGTTTGCTTTTGGGCTAAACGCACGGCTTGTTGCAATTCCTGGTCCCTTAATGCGCTGATGAATGCTTCTGTCGCTGCTTCATCTCAATGTTCTGGGTCGTAAGCTGGGTAAACCAAAAGTGCCAGTCGCTCAATGTCTTGGGCTAGTTGTTTTAAGGTTTCGCCAGACTTCTGGATCCGATGCCGTAGCTGTGACCGATAAATCTGCTTCAGATGATCGTCTCCATAACGCATGTCGAGAGCCGGGTTTGTGTGCAACTCAACGGGGATCGTCTGCAAAAGCTCAGCAGCTGGGCCTCTTAGGGCAAGAATTAATGCAGTTGCTCATTCCTGCTCATTCCAGTGATTTGCCCTAGCAGCGGCTTCAAACTGGGTTTTGTAAATGCTCCAGACCGTTTGCCCGTCGAATATTGGTGCTTTCACATTTCTGGATGAGCTTTGCGCTGCGGTTGCAAGCGGGGCTGGAAATTGGATTACTGTTGTCGCTGCTCTCGCTGCATCAGCATCAACATTTGCATCAGCGTAATTTCTGGTTCCTTTGGTTTTGGTGCTTCTGCTTCATCACCTTCTGCGCCTTTTTCTGCATCTGAGGACTCACCCGAATCCAGATACGCGCCTTCCGATTCAACCGCGTCACGCAAGCGTGCAATCAGAGTGGCCTTTGTACCTTACGCAGCCAAGTTTCGCTGTTCCAACTCTTCCTTAAGCTCCGACATGGTCAATTCATTAATTTTTAAGCTTAGGCTTCGTGGCATTTTTTTATTATTTCGGTTCTTTTTTTACAGTTTCCACGTTTATTTCGGCTCTTTTTTCGCTTTCCACGTTAAATTTCACTATTGTGAACTTTAATAATTTTTAAAAGTTTTCACTTTCTAAATTTTCTATCCCACTTCAATAATTTTAATGCTCCGGGAAAGTGAAAACGCAACATCTTTTAAATTAAGTTAAAAGAGTTTATTTACTAAAAATGCACAATCATTAATTTACAATAGCTATTTCACAAAAATTAATTAAAATGTTATTCACTAGTCTATAAATTTTTATTACAACTGTCATCACTAACAATCACTTCACTTGTCAATAAACATCGCCTTTACTTCGCGCTCCACTCTATCACAGTTTTACTATCGCGGTTTTACTATATCTCCCATTCATTCAGCGCGGCTTTGTAAAGGGTCTCTAGTCATTCAATCCATTTCTCGTACATTGGCGAACTACCTGGAATATTAGAGCAATTCTGAATGGAAGCAGTGACGTCACTTTCAGATGTTGATCATGCTTGGTCGATTCTTGTGCTTTCGAGTACATTCATTTGTTGTCATTTATAGTTGCGACAGTAGCTCGCAGAAATGTTTGGACATGTAACAATACCTTTTCACAAAATTTGAGCATTCTAGCTTCTACAGTTTCTGCGGAAACTTGCTGTGACGCACGGACAGACGGTGATTGCGATTTCAAAATGGTCTCGTAGTTTAGTTCAAAAAACCTACAAATGAACTAGGATACAAGTATGTATACTTAGGTATATGCCGTAATAAAAATATTCCAGAAGCAAAATTATATTTAACTACTTTCCTGGGCGTAAAGGGAGTTTTCAGAATTGTGAAAATTAAAACAGTGCGCTAAAATTACTCTACTACGATATACTTAGAAGCAGATACATCACCTTAGTTTGTCAAAGCCTCTAAAATCGATAGCAGTTGAAGAAAGGAATTACGGCATATCGAGTAAAGAACCTGAGGATGATGGAAGAACATCAAGAGATACAATGAAACCTCTCGATGGCAAGAAAGAACTCATCGTGTAATACGCAAGCAGACACTGTAATTATTATTGAATATACAATTTTGATCAAATTTCCCTCATAATGTCAGAAAAGCTATTAACTTATTGCACGGGGAACAACTGACGGTTTCTTGTAATCCATGATATCGATAAATTTACCTCGCCTGTCTACATATTATTAGAAATGACAAACAATCAAATGAAAGTAAAAAGATTTCCAGCAATGGGAAAGATTCCTGAAAGAAACTTATAAGTCATTCCGAAGTATTGAGGTATCAGTTCCCATACCTAATCATAATCAATGAAATTATCATTTTTCCAGCTGAAATTGCATTGCCCGTTACTTATTTGTTTGATTTTTTCACGGGAAATTGTAAAGAAATTCTCGAAAGTGCAGTGGTTCTCTAATGGACTGATGATTTGGCGGTTTATTTAATATTCAGTTTGTTAGTTTTCCGCTTAATCATTCATTCATACACCCCGCCTGAGCGCAGCATAATCCGAAGGAGATAAGGTACAATGACGAGCGATTCCCGCCGTATATCTTTTTCTCAGTGCAATTTGTTGCGAATTCTATCATAATATTAGAAGCACTCGTAGATACAAGTATCTGCGATCCAAAGATGATTTCTAAATGTACGACCGGAAAAAAAGATGTGGCGAAGCAAATTGAAATACCACGATTGGATTTTTTGCTGAGATTGTTGTGTAGCCACAACAAACGATGGCAGTTTGGAGTAAACTGTACAAACTTAACAAGAACTTAGAGCTTAGCTCAAGTAAACTTCAACAATACAACAAAAATCTCACCGACGAATATGACGGGACGATGTGCTGTTAAAGTGAATTTATAAGAAATTTATAAATAATGGCTTTCACGTTTCGTGCCAAGAATTTTTCGCCAGGAAGAAAGAAATGTTTTCATGCATTTCTTCGTCTTTTTCTTCTCTCTTTGCTAGTTTGCGCTGTTGTAACCTTCGTTTGAAGACAGATTTATATGACCTGAGCCAGCTGATATAAACTTTTCTAGTAGAAAATCACCTTTTCACCTGTTGTGTCGTATTTGCGGTTTCGAACTGACTATCTTTAAATGGGTAACCCTTTGGCTTTTGGGGGTCGTGTATCATCAAAAAAGTATTGAGCTGCAACTTTTTGGGATTTCGTGGCTCGTTACGAACGAGTAAAACGTGATTTTTAAAAATAGAATTTGAACAAGATATTTCTTGGCTTTGATTATAGCCGTATTTTAACAGTTGAGGTAAATGTAACTTTTTACTTAGTAATGAGATACTGGAAGCTGAGTTTTCTCACTTCTTTCTCCGTTATTTCTTTGGAGTCAACGCGAGACATTAATCACAATTTACGATTTGCTGACTATGCTCTGCAGATCGACAGAGAAACGTCATGCTGGTCAAATTGAGTTTCAACTGTGTTTCAATCCGAAAGTTTTTGATTGAGTCATTAATAACATAAAAGGTTTAATGATGTACCTGTATGTCAATCAATGAGTGTTAGGGGGAAAATCAGTTAGATTTGACAGAGTAGAAGATATTGAAATTCATATTTGTTTTAATTGGTCGGGCAATGATGCTTATCCTCAGCAAGACAGGTAATTAGGGTTTTGTAAAATAATTTTACAAAATCCTACTAAAATCGCGACTTGTCTGTCCGTCCGTGTGTCACAGCAATTTTTCTCGCAAACTGCTTAAGCTAGAAACATCAAATTGTGTGTGTAGGTGTAAAGTGGCGCTCTCTTCAAAGTTCAACTACAAAAAAATTTCATAAGGTATTTAAGGGGGGTATCCCCATATAGGGGAGTGGGCAAAAAAAAAAAAATTATGAAAGGTAGCCGATATGGGTGGCAAATAAAAGGTCTTGATGGGCACTTTTCAAAACATCTTTTGCTTCGAGGGGCGCACAGGGAGGGGAAATACACAGAAAATTTATTTATTTATTTAAATTCCATTTAACAGATTAAACACAGCCAATTAAAAAATGGAACAAAACAAACAAAAAAGAAAATTAATGCAAATTAGCGTTAAGTGAAAATATTAATATATAAAGAAGTTCAATGATATTAACAATGTAAGTACTAAGTTGAAAGAAAAGAAAATACATCTAAAATTAAGTTAAAAGCACAAACAAGTCAAATATTTAATCCGATTGAGTTGTAAGGATCAGGCTTCTTAATCACAATTTAAAACAAGTTGGGAAGACAGACCTATGCTCATGTCGGAAGGGTTTTGTACTCAACTTACAAAATGCAGTAACCAGCAACGAATAAAATCAGGAAACATGTCAAAGACGATTTAATTGGAGAAAATGTGAAATTCGAGGATCATACTATTATTAACAAAGTTGAACGAATTTTGACTTCTGAGATATTTGTTATAGTTATACCCACAAATATCTCCTTTGATAATTTTTTCAGATTTTTTAGATCACGGGTGTCCATTCGCGAGGGAGGAAACACATTTTTCATGTATTTTCCCCCCTGTGCTCCCACTGAAGCAAAAACTGTCAGTTTAAGAACTGTTTTGAAAAGCTCTCATAGAGAACTTTCAGTTGATACTCATATCGGCTACCTTTCATGAAATTTTTTTTCAGGGGCCACTCCTCTGTACTGTAATCATCGATTCATAGCCTATTTCTTCGAATCCTAGAATGGTTACAAAGCCCTTTTGCTAGGAGCTCTCTCCTGCCTCTTCGACTTGTTTCAATTGTATGTACTCATCTTCATGATACCTATCACTCCTGAAATTTTCATGCAAATTCTAGCAAAGCTGTAGTGTCTAAGTCGGTAAAAAGCGCATATGGCTCCATAGCAATATGTTTCCATAGTAATACAGGGCATATTGCTCCATAGTAATACACGAAAATTCAAATCGCTATAACTTCGTTGAATACTATTCGATCTTTATGAAACTTTCCGAAAAGATCAATCTTATAAATAGTCATCTCTTTGCTAAATTTTGTTGAGTTTAAAGGTACCGTTTAGATTTTATTAAAGAAAACACAAAATCGATAAATCATACTATTACTAACAAAGTTGAGTGAATTTCGACTTCCCATGTATTTGTTGTTATTGTACTCATTAAGGGTTACATTCATGATTTTTTTCAGATTTTTCGGATGGAAGGTGTCCAATCGCGAGGGGGGGGTACGCGAAAAGTTCGTACATTTTCCCTTCCCCTGCCCCCCTCGGTACTTATAAGACAATTTTAAGACTTGTTTTGAAAAGATCTCATTGAGACCTTTCCAATGACACCCTACTCGACTACCAATGGTGAAAATTTTTTTTTGAGGGGTCACCCCCCTATATGGGGAGACCCCCCTTAAACCCCTTTGAAAAAATTTTCCACCCTTGAACTTTCAAGAGGTCACCACTTCTGACCTTTCTGCAAAGTTTCATGGCTGTAGCCCCTATAGTTTCCGAGAAAAAGGGCTGTGACATACAGACGGACGGACGGACAGACGGACACAGGTCGTGATTGCAATAGGGTTTTGTATTTTAGTACAAAACCCTAAAAAGGTATGAGTCGGAAAAGGGACCAAGCTCAAGCTTATCGTGTTTTCTTACCATTCGTATAATGGGAGAATGAAAATATAAATTTGTACGGGCATGCGGTAGTACGAAAAAATTGTTTGCCCGAGAAGAACGCGATGGCTGGCGAAAACGTAAGTCTGCATACAATGTTGATAAAATTTGATTGTAGCAGAGTTTATATAGAAAACACTGATCTAGATAGATGCAATGAGACGACAGAGCAGGCAGACGTAAGAAGGATAAACGACATTCATAGATTTGATATGGGATTTTGAATTTGTAAAACAAGACACGAGAAAATTTTCGCTAGATATTCTCTAACGAGTTAATGAGATAGGAGTGTCGGGAGACCAAACTACGAAGCAATATTCAAGGATAGGATGGACAAGACAAAGCCGACGGGGGTAGGTATATTGGTAAATTTATAAGCATGCCTGAAAATAAGTCCCAATATTTTTGAGGCGCTAGCAGTCGCGGTTAGAATGTGTGCATCAAAAAGCGAGTGGGACTTCATTTAACATATAGATAAAAGTCCGCAGAGATTGATTTAGATTAAAAGTCATTTTATAGAATTTGGGAACATTAAGACAGACGTAGTTATACGAACACCAGTTACTTAGTGCAATCCGGTCCATCTGAAGAAATTGACAATTTATACAGGTCTGATAGCTCAAAATACTTTGAAATCATCGGCATACAGTAGGCAATTGGAGGCGATAACAGAAGGAAGATCATTTATAAACAATAGGAATAGGAGGGGACCTAAAATGGAACCTTGAGGAACAGCAGAAGACGGACAAAATGGAATAGAGGTAATTCCACAGTAAATAACACAACACATACGAGAAGACAGGTAGGAATCCATTCATGATAAGAGAGGGCCAGCAACCCCAAAACCTTTAAGTTTGTAACAGAGTAGTTGATGGTTGACCATGTCAAATGCCTTCGAGAAGTCAGTGAAGATGACATCAACCTGCAATCTATGGCCTTCGCAATTTAATTGGTGAATTCAATTAAATTTGATAGTGTAGAGCGACCTCTGAGAAACCCCTGTTGTTCTTTGGACAAGACAGGGGTCAATGAAACTGAAAGTCGGCTATGTACCAGACGTTTGAGTAATTTCGGAAAACAGGAAATTAAGGAAATAGGACGATAATTGGATACAGAAGAAGGATCACCACTTTTAAGAATAGAAACGATTGCTCTTTTCCAATGAGTAGGGAAAGTACCAGTCCTTAGACTGAGCTTGAAGAGAAAAGCCAGAGTGATACAAAGTGAAGACGCTAATGACTTGACGAAAATATAACCACCTGGACCAGGTTAGGATTAAGTGAATTAATGAGGGACTCAACTTCAATATAGTCAGCGAAAAGTGAACAAAGGTCAATGGAGTGAAGCACAGGTGTATTAACTGGATCGGAGACATGAGAAGAATAATTAGAATAAAAGTTGACGAGGGGAACTGAGAGAACAAGTTGGAAATATCCTGCGGAGAAGAGTTAACGATATTATTCCAGTGGACAGAAGGAAGGACAGAGGACTTGAACGGTCTAATGTACGACCAAAAGGGTTTCGCATTATTCGCCATAAGTGAACTCTCCAAACTACTGAAGTAGTTTTTCGTTGCACTAGTTATTTTTTTGCTACAACTAGTTATTTTTTTGCTACAACACGCAGATCACAAAAGCGGGCTCTAGATTCTTCAGTACCACAACGCTTGAAACGGCGATGTGCCTTACTTTTAGCATTCAAGGCACAAAGTGCTTGCTTGGTTAGCCATGACTTTCTGCTTTACTTTGCGAAGAGCTTGTAACTCATAGAGGTGATTATAAAATTTACTCAGAGCTTCTTCACATTCCAAATTATCAAAAATCTCCAGCCAGTCAACGAAGTTCAGTTCGGAGGCCAGAGCTTCGTAATTTTCTTTGAAGAAGTTAAATTTTGGAGAAGGAGCAAAAGTACGATGTAACAAAGGTGCAATTGAGAGTTCTAGCGATAATGGCGGATGATGACTATCAACGCACAAAAGGATTCCATGTTAGGGAAACAGATAGACGTTAAAGGGGAAAGTTAGAAGGAACAAGCTCAAGTATCCAACCGTTGGCATTTGGGATATTATTAAATTGCGTCAGTGAACAGAGTGATAGAAGCGAGGAAAGAGATAAAGAAGATGCATCGGTTGAGAAACAGAGCAAGGAAAGTTCTTCGTCCATTGCACTGTTCCCAAATTAAAATCATCGCATACTAGAATTAAAGATTGCGGATGATGCAAGACGACATAAGAGGAAAACTCGTCAAAGAATGTCTCGAACGCATACTCGTACAAACGAGAGTTACTAGATATGTAGACAGAAGAAACTAATAAAGATATATTGTTAGGAAGGAAGATGTTGACAATTACACAATCCACAACACGGGAAAAGCAAAATCAACACAAAGACAGCTACGTATGGTATTACTAACAGCTACAAGGACCCACCTCCATCTACTTTATTTGCAGAGGCCAAATCCCGGTCACAACGGTAAATATCAAAATCAAGGGAAATTTCCGAGTTTAAGATGTTACTATTTAACCAGGTTTCCGTAAGATGTATAAATGCATCTTCGCTGAGCTGTAACGATAAAAAGAGCTTATCAAGCATTGTCCTTAACCCTGTCACATTTTGATGATATACTGAAACATTAGAAACTAAGTTACAGTTATGAAATCTTATACTAGTTCGTACATTGCGGTCTTCCCGGTGCACAAAAGGACTTCTTTCTTCTTGAGCTGAATGGTTTAATAAGTACTCAAGCTTCAGGATTCAAAGTTGTATCACAATTTGAGGGCACTGTAAGCTTGAAAGAAACTAACACTTTGTCCTCCAGCTTGTCCTTAGCTGTGGCAACTAATAGCTTTAACAGGTGGCCCAAATTTTTTGCAAACGTAATTTTTTAGGTAGTCCACGGTTGAATGGTAGCTTAGGCGCGAAATAAAAATCTACTTTAGAAGGGATACGATGTCAAGTGGTGAGGCTTCGTCACCCGAAATCAGAGTAGCCACAGCCGATGTGTCAACACCAGATGAGGGTGGAAGACTAGGCGAAGGATTATTTTTGATTTTAGGGATCGCCCCCCGATTGATTTATGAGGGCTCTGGAAAGCAATCTAGTTCTACCTTCTTACAGTAATAGAAAAAATAATAATAGAAAAAGAAAAAAATGTTATCCTGAGGCTGTGAACAAAGCTTGCGACACTAAAGATGGAAGCTTACTCGTCACCTCATATGTACCACTTCGATTGGTCTCAACGAACGCATCTGTAGAAGAGACTGTATTTTGGAAGAACTATCGCCCAGCATCCACTAGATATTACCGACCAATCCACTTTCGGTTCATGAAAGGGACCATAGAGTCAACAGTCAATGAATCGAATTACTTTTCCTGAGCGCAAGATATGTTTCTTTATTTCTGTGACATTTCCTAAGATATTCATTTAAATAAAATGGTTTAACAGGTTATTTGTGACTAAATTTAATATTTTATATGGCAAATATATTTATTTATTTAAAAATGAATAATTTGTCAGTAAAACATCTTTTGCAAATAAATGCTATCTTAGACAAAATTTCAAATCCATAAAAATGGTTATTTGGAGTCAACCAGTAAAGGTAGAAATATACTATTCTGACTTTTTCTTAGAATTTTTCATGAGAAATAATTTTAACTTTGCATTTTTTCGTATATCTTCAACTTTTTACGCATCACATGCTGCAAAAGCACTCAGAAGTTACAATTTTTTCAAAAAGATCACAATACCTGTACCTTACTTCCGCAAAATATTCGTAAATTATAGCCTATAACCTTTCCAAATAGGTCTTCTTTTTATTATTCGTCCTCCGATCCAAATAATTCTGAGTAAATCTGAAATGCATCATTCAGCCGTTTATGTCCCTTAGTGAGTTCGCTAGAAGCTAGCTTCTCCGATATGGTGATTATAAGCCAGCTGAATATGCGTTAAGCTGCATGTAATCGAACCTGTAGTCAATGTTGTAGTTACAGGCCTTCGAAATTATAAGGTATTCCTCGTTAATTATAGTATAATGAGGGCTTAGCGCCGGTTATTGAAAACCTCGCTGAATTTGGCCATCTTCTATTCGCCCACTGGAAGATCAAAGTCACTAAAACTAATGAGTTACAGGATTTTCCTACTTGATAAGGGCTCGCCGGTGATACATACGTGCTTCGAATCTGGTTATGCTTGGAATCTCGAGCCTGCACGCGACTTGTAAGTTAGTGCCTGGTCATACTTCACACAGCTTATCTACTGGTAGCTTGTAAAGGTCCACAGAACCCTGATCTGGAAAAGCTTTCTCCTTTACTTGACCTGGATGCCGTCCGGAATAAGGAATCTTGGAGTGAGACAAGGATTTGCTTTTAACAAGCCGTTGGAATTATTTCATTGAAAGTTACCGAGCTGCGAAACGTGTTGAAGCCTGAGGTGGAGAACGAATCCCTGTATTGTGTTTTTCCCAATTAAGGGTATTTTTATCCTTTCCAGACAATGTATCGGGGGAACGTCCTCTGATCTTTTCTGAAACCGGTGAACATTCTTCTAGATGCTATAAGTCCAAACAGAATTGGCATTAAGAGTTGGGTGTCTGAACTTGAAAAGACTTAATCTTAATATATTCTATCTTCTATCATTGGCTCTCTTCGTCTGATAAGTTTTAATTTTGATTTGTAATTTTTTCTGTTCTTTTTATTTTTGGAACAAAAAGCTGTTGGGCTCATAAGATACGTTATTGCGTCAGAATTTTTTTTAGCTTGTACGTGCAGCGACCATAATGAGTATAGGGAATATGTAGAGCAAGGAAGATATGCCAGGGTTGGTGCAAATCCATATGGGAAAATGCTCAATGACCTTGGACACGATTTGATGGCGATTTTTGGCATTCGCCAAACTTTCAATTGGGGATCTCTCTGATTATTATTAAATGAACGTGTTTTTAGGGCATTGTAAAACAAATTTTACAAGACTTGCTAGTTTCGCGTCTTGTCTGTCGTGCGTTTCCTTCAAGACTATTGTCGCTACAAAGTTCAAACTTTGTAGAAAGGCCAAAAGTGGTGGTCTCTCCAAATTTAAGTTTTTTATCAGATGTAGTCGTTTAGGGTGTCAAATAAAAGGTCTTGGTTAGGACTTTTGAAAGTCATTTTGTGCATCAGCAGTCCAGGGGGAGCAAAATGCACGGAAAATTTGTGTCCTCCCTTCGCAAGTGGACACATTAAATTGAAATAACCATGGAAGTAAATCTTTATGAGTATAAGGGCAGCAAATACTTCAGAAATCGAATTTCACTTAAGTTTGTTAATAATAGTATAATTTGTGAATGTTACATTTGCTCCATTAAATTGGAATGGTACCCTTAAACTTTTGTTACTTGGTTGTATTATAATATATTTTTATCTATGAGAACTGTTCACGAATTGAACTAGACTAACAAGAAAGGAGTGCTTCACAGCATTTTGTGTGGCCCCTTATACCGATTTTTTAACATTGCCTTGGACGCATACGTAGGAATCAACGACGTGCGAAGTGCAAACCGCGCGAGCGTTGTGCTACGATGAAAGAGTGATGGAGAGAATGGTAGGGAATAGAGGTACTAAAAAAAATTCTTCAAATTGCAAAATTAAGTATACTATACTAATAGAAAACGGTTGTACCCATAATATTTCATTGAGATTGAATCTTTTTTCTTTTTACTTTAGCACTACAGCCCCTTTCGGGCCTTCGTTTAGAGATAGTTAGAGTATCTCAGTATCTTGATCGAATGTATCTGCACTGAGGAAGAGGATATGGTCCGTACCACGCTTTGACCGTGTGTACGTCCACTCAGCCTTGATACGTTCTGATTTTAACCGAACAGGCTTATAGTCCGTCCGAAGAATCACTCGAAACAAATCTCGTTAATCTCGCTAACGAGACTCGAACCAGGGACCTTTGACTTGCTGGGTGAGTGCTCTAACCACTTCACCACGTGGACTAAGAAATTGAATCATGATCATGTGAGAGTAGCCATTTCAATTATAGAGAAATATAACAACAGCAGCATGTGTTGGTGGATGGTGTAAATTTTATGAATGGAAGATGGTATAAATTTAGTGTTGCATAGTGTTTTATTTGAATATCTTCTTCGATTTGCCGGTTATTCCGAAAATTTTTTTGAAGATGCAACAAAATTGCGGCTCTTTGTGTTTATGAAATAAACCTTTGATCTTACATATATAATTGAATGTTTTCTTATATGCTCAACGGATTCATAATTCAAATCATTGATTCATGTCATTAGAAAAGTTATATTCAACCGTAGGCTGGTTACCAAAGCCTTCTGGTAGGACCACTCTTTCATCTGTTGGTGCCAACCAGAGTCTACCGAACTAGTTCATTTGCATGTTTTTCAGTTTTTGAGCAATGCAATTCTCTGAGAATAGCTGTCTCGTGTCCGCTCTTGAACCCACCACATTTTCTGCAATTTATTGATGATGCATCTGATATGCTCTTATTTTAGCATTTTGCAAAATAATTTTACGAAATCCTACTAAAATCCTGACCCGTCTGTCCGTTCTTCGCAGCACGTTTTCTTGCAAACCGTATTAGCTGGAGACATGCAATTTTGTTAGTAGATCAAAATTAGCACCCTCTTCAAACTTGCACTACAAAAAAGTTCATAAGGTGTTTAAGGGGGTGTCCCCATATCGAGGGTGACCCTTAAAAATTATTTTTTACCAAAGATAGCCACACTGGGTACTCAATAAAAAGTTTTCGAGAGAACTTTTCAAAACTGGTCTTAAACTTATAGGAGGCAAAATGTACAACTTTTTTTGAGTTACTAATTGGTTTACAAAATCTTTATGATAGGAGCACACTGCCGCTATTCGACTTGTTTCTAGCTGATTCTCAAAAAATTGCATCTTCTTTTTCGTATCATTACAGCGCCTCCACTGTCTTTATCAATTGGACACCGATAAACTGTCCTCGTTTACCGAGTCAAACCAGCGTTTCCTCGGTTTCCCCACTGGTATCCGCCCTTCAGTTCTTCCAACGAACACTTTTTTGCGTATCCGTTGTTTTGTCGATACGATTCACTACTACTACTGTGACCAAAAAATAAGGTGACATTTGAATTTAAACTGCGTGCGTCGAAGGAATTGGAGAATTATTTTTTTTAGGTTAGTAGTACTGTCTGTGACATCTATATAAAATTTACATGTCAAAATATTCATTAGTGTTTGAGATACGCGTTGTTTCCGGGATGGCCTTCAGTTTCGTCTTCGCTGCGGCTTGAATCTCCTCTATCGTATCAAAACTGTGTCCCCGGAGCGGTCTTTTGAGCTTGCTGAACAGCCAGAAGTCGCACGGCGCCAGATCAGGTGAATACGGTGGTTGCGAGACAATATGGGTTGAGTTTTTGGCGAAATGATCACGAATTACAAGTGCAGTATGGGATGGTGCATTATCGTGGTGTAAAAACCAAGAATTGTCTTTCCACAATCCCGGCCTTTTTAGGCGGATAGCATTACGCAAACGATGCATGACGTTCGGCCCAGCGGAAGGAATTCATAATGCACAACACCACGATAATCGAAGAAGAGAAGAGGTTGATGGTGGCCGCGCATCTCAAACACTTATGAATATTTTGACATGTAAATTCGACATAGATGTCACTGACAGTACTACCAACCTACAATAAAATAATTCTCCAAATCCTTCGACGCGCGCAGTTTAAATTCAAATGTCACCTTATTTTTTGGACACAGTAGTACATATATATGTATATATATATATATATATATATATATATATATATATATATATATATATATATATATATATATATATATATATGTGTGTGTGTGTGTGTGTGTGTGGTTGGTTGTATGTGCGAGTCTACATAGGATATAAGAAAATTTGTCCTGGAGATCGCAACTTTGCTTCGATTTTCGCCAAATTTTCAGAAATATTTCTGTTCCGACCAAAGTATAGCTCGGGTTTGTACCAAAACTGGTCCAAAGATTTATTCAATTATATCATAAAGCTCACAATGAAGATCCAAAGTCGAACAATTTGAAACAAAATTCCGCTCAAAGGTCGAAAAAAGTTGAACGATAAAAAAGCACTTCAGGGTCGGGTCAGAATATAAAAGTGGCGGCTAGGCCAAGTTCGAAATTCGAAAATTTCTCAAAGCTACAATTCATATTGATTTTTTATGAAATCTAAAACCAAGGTAGACGTTGGTGAGATCATGTATTAAATGTACCAGAATTAAATTCGATTCCTATGAACACTGCAGATTTTAGCCGTAGTGGTTTTTGCAATGCAGTAAAAAACTATATTTTAATATACGAGTTAATGATTCAATGTATTCAAGAAACTGATTTTGAAATGAAACAACTTGCCACTAAAAAGGGTGAAATAGAAAGCTTTTATAAAAAGAAAAAATCGACTTCGAAATGCCCTAAAAAAATGAAATAAATTTTATGGAAGCGGTGCCAAATCAATTTCCCCATTTCAACATAAATACTTCCAACACCTGCACCATCACAAAAGTATCGGTGAAAAAATGATATGCCACCGCTTCCATAAAATTTATTTTTTTGTATCTTAACTAGAAACAACAGAACAACAAGTAAATGCTTTATTAACTCAGAATAATACTACTTTCTTACTAAAATTACCAGAAATCTCAGACATCCAAAAATGGACTTAACTGGATTGGCTTCTGAATAGCTTAGTTATGTATATATTAAGTTGTCCCATAAGTTTCTTTCGCAAAAGCGCACAAAGATATTAGGATACATCCTAGCCATAGCGGAAGAAAACTCGGCTCGCGAAGTAGCTAATAGATTAGAAATTCCACGAACAAACGTCCATAATCATCTCACAAAATTGGGCTACATCGAGCGTTCAGATGTGTTGCTTCCTCATAAACTTACTGATCGCAATAAACTTGAACGTGTTTCAGCATGTAATCTTCTTCTCCAGCGACATAATACGCACCCTTTTTTGAAGAGATTTGTCACTGGAGATGAAAACTGGATACTATATGAGAATATCGCACGGGATCGCTCTTGGACCAAGAATACTGAGCCTTTAACTGTCGCTAAACCTGACCTCCATCAGAAAAAGTCTTGCAGCAATCTTGAGAATCTAAATAAATTTAACTTCCGTCAAATGTATGGATTAATTAATCAATGTTATTACTAGTTCCATATTTTGTATGGCCACCTTTTGCATCTATAACGCATTGCAGCCGATTTTTTCATGGATCGGATAAACTTTTCAAGGTGATAATTATTACGTATCTTATGCCATTTTGTCTTCGCAGTTTTGAGGACGGTTTTATTCGTTGGATGCCGTTTAATGATTTGTTTCTTTAAATGAGCCCACAAATTCTCTATGACATTTAAGTTCGGGCTTTATGGTGGTCCGTCGAGAAATTCGCCGCAGTTGTAGCCACCATCGTACGGTGTGCTCTTTCTGTTCTGGGTCATCATCTTAGTAAAATTTGAACAGTGGCTTGTTATTACCAAAAAACCCAAATTTATTTGCACTGCTAGTTAGTGGCTCTGCAAAATCCTCAAATACCGTTACGCATCCATGGTTGCATCAGTAAAAACCACAACTCCTTTTGCTAGAAGTATAACCCCAACTCCCAAATATGTATACATATATAAAAATGGAGATTCATCATGATCTTTGATTTTCAATAGGCTTTTTTGACAGACCATGCGTGGCCATTGTTTCATAAATTATCATGGAAAGATTTACACTGCAACAACGTATCCAAATTGTTCAGCTGTATTACGAAAATCAGCGTTCTGTAAGAAATTCGTGCTCTTAGAGCAACTTATGGTGTGCATCGTCGACCTACCGAAACCACTATAGTCAATGCCATCCGCAAATTTAAAACCCAGCATACATTACTGGATGATACTCGACCGATTAGACGACATCCAGCACGAAGTGAAGAGAATATAGCGGCTGTAGCTGAGAGTGTGGCTGAAGGCCGTGACGAATCGAACGCGTCGCCCGAAATTAGACTGTCAGGATGGACCATTTACGGTATAGTCGCGGTCAACATTTAAACGAGATAATCTTTAAAAAGTAAATGTTTTGTCGACTCACAATAAAATTTTTACTGTAGAATTCAATTTTATGCCTTTTATTTGAGATTAAAAACCAACGAATCATATATATGTTATATATATATATATATATATATATATATATATATATATATATATATATATATATATATATATATATATATATATATATATATATATACAGCGTTTTCTTGAAGCAAATTATCAAGGATTTATTTTATACAGTTTTGACGATCTTTAAAACCAGCTGCATACACAGGAAAACGAAGCTCCAAGTACACAAATCTGTGATAAGACCTGTGTTACGCTATACGTGTGAAATATGGACCACAACTTAAGCATCCGGAAGCACATTGAACGTTTTCGAGAGACGAGTTCTCAGGCGAATAATCGCAGCGAAGCTAGACGGGCACCAATCGTGAATTCGATAAAACCATGAGCTATATGAAATTTTTGACGAGGTCTCAATGATTTTTAGACTGTGGAAGCTGACAATGAGCTGGCCAAGTGAATCGTATCGACAAACAACGGATACGCAAAAAGGTGTTCGTTGGAAGAACTGAAGGGCGGATACCAGTGAGAAAACCGAGGAACGCTGGTCTGACTCGGTAAACGAGGACAGTTTATCGGGGTCCAATTGATAAAGACAGTGGAGGCGCTGTAATGATACGAACAAGAAGATGCAATTATTTGAGAATCAGCTAGAAACAAGTCGAATAGCGGCAGTGTGCTCCTATCATAAAGATTTTGTAAACCAATTAGTAACTAAAACAAAGTTGTACATTTTGCCTCCTATAAGTTTAAGACCAGTTTTGAAAAGTTCTCTCGAAAACTTTTCATTGAGTACCCAGTGTGGCTACCTTTGGTAAAAAATAATTTTTAAGGGTCACCCTCCATATGGGGACACCCCCTTAAACACCTTATGAACTTTTTTGTAGTGCAAGTTTGAAGAGGGTGCCAATTTTGATCTACTAACAAAATTGCATGTCTCCAGCTAATACGGTTTGCAAGAAAACGTGCTGCGGAGAACGAACAAACGGACAGACGGGTCAGGATTTTAGTAGGATATATATATATATATATATATATATATATATATATATATATATATATATATATATATATATATATAAATATGTATATATATATATATATATATATATAAATATGTATATATATATATATATATATATATATATATATATATATAAATATGTATATATATATATATATATATATATATATATATATATATATACGTGTATATATATATATTATATACACGCACATATATATATATATATATATATATATATATATATATATATATATATATATATATATATATATATATATATATCTTTATATATATATATATATATATATATATATATATATATATATATATATATATATATGTACATATATATGTGCATTATATTAAATGTGTATAGATATATGTATTTATGTATGTAAGCATAAAGTTCAATCCGCAATCAATCGCAAGAAATTTACTTAAAAAGATCCTTCTTAACCGTATCACTCGTTCTCATCTAGTCGATACCCATCGCCTTTGTTTTCAGTTAACTATGGCACCTAACTTTCATGAACGTCTCAAGAAAAATACACCCTATAGTGAAATGAAAATTCGGCTTTGCATTTTCATCTTCATCTGTAAAGTTATGATCAGTTATAGAAGGAAAAGTATCTCCTTTTAAGTTGCGATTCTCGCCCGTCTTTAGTATGGATACTCGTATCACTAATTTTAGATTAACTGGAAAGTAACGAATCAACTCTATAATTTGCAATCATTCCATCCTTATTATTTCTTCGGGGAATTTTATAAATCCTTTGTAAGAAGGATCCTTTACTAAGCTCATCAGTAAGCAAAGAATTAATGCGGAAGGGAAAAGCATCCTGAAATGTTCCCTCTAACTATTGTTGAATTGAAAAATTTTTTTTTACATAGACGTTAAAAATATACGTGATGAATTGATAACCGCCATCCATAAATTAAAAGTTACGAAAATAAAGAAAATTCAGTTCCTAACATTTTTAAGCTCAAAATGAGAATGTATTGTAGTTAACCATTGAGAAAAATTATAAAGCAGTTCGGTGATTTTCGAAGTTGTTTCCGTCACTATAACTGGGAAATGTCGTCGTTTATTTAGAAGAGAATCATTAAAAAAGCGAGAAACCAGAGCGATATTTGATGGCAGGTTGATAAAACCTCAAAAATCATGAAACAAAAATACTTTTATTAAATCAGGACCTAGTCTATGGCTCAAATCATATTTTATAAATTGCATTAAAACTATTTTCTTCTAAACTGAAATTCGATGAGCTACAGTCACCAAATCTGGATCTAATGAAGAAACATAAGATGAAGTATGTGTTGTTCGTGGGTCATTCAACAAGTACTTAGCCTCACCGCCCATTGACGCTGCTATTACAAAAGAATTTTACCATCGTGCAGTACATTCAACAAAACTAATGAAGGGAATTGACTGAAAATTTGACAGTAGGCTACTGAAAGAATGTACTGCACGATGGTGAAACTCTTTTGTAATAGCAGCGTCATCGGGCGGTAGGCTAAGTACTTGTTGAATGACCCACGTACAATACACTGATTGAAAGTGGTCCGAAAATAATTTGATTTCTTCAGGAAGAGAAGAACTACAGTTTTTCAAATTGTCTTTGTTGTTTATAAACAAATAATAAAACATATATTTGTATCTCGCATATTGCCGCGTTTACCATCGGAAAATGAATGTTCGAAATTGGTCAAGATAACTTTGTCTAGATCTAGCTGAATATTTATCTCTTTAGCAACAGTTTTTCACGTTCTAGCGACTACGAATAATCTAACAACTTTTGGCGACTTTTCCAGTATTTTATAGGGTGACTCTGTATGAGGTTTGGTTAATCTCAAATAAAAGACATAAAGTTGCTTTCTATAGTAAACATTTTATTGTGAGTCGAAAGAACAATCTCTGACATTTACTTTTTAAAGATTGTCTCGTTTAAATGTTGACCGGAAACGCCGTAAATGATCCATCCTGAGGGTCAAATTTTGGACGACGCGTTCCAGCATAGCTATGGGTATTTTGCGAATGACACGAGTAATGTTGGCTTCTAAAGCGTCGATTGAAGCTGGCTTATCCCTGAAGACCAAAGACTTCGTGTAACCCTAAAGAAAATAATCTAAACGTGTGATATCACATGATCTAGGCGACCAATTTACTGGTCCAAATCGCGAAATCAGTTCTCACCAAAATAATTTCCCAATAAATCTATTCTCTCGCTTTATGCGAAGAAGCGCCATCTTGGTGAAATCAAAGCTCATTGATAAAAAAATTGAAAATATTTATATTAATAGCAACGCAAGTGCTGTTTAAACTTTTATGGAAATCTTTTGAAATTATCTATTTGAGCAATTTCAGTCGACAAGTTATATCCTTTGTGTGGTAACCACTGTGTAAACAGCAAACGCGAGGAAGACAACACCTGTATTTATATGTTCATAACAATTTATTATCTGCAGATTTTCAATATGTGATCCATAAATGAGCAACTCAATTGAATGGGCAAAATCTTTGCGCCTCTATAAAGCGTCTTTAAATACGAACGGCGGCAGATTCTTTTCATGTCAATAAATACCCATGTGGTGCTACGAAAATTGCAGTAAGAAGTTTAGTAGTACGGAAGCCAAATTCTTTTCCAAATTCTTACGCTACATACGAGAAATTTACCTTTCCGGCTGGTGCTGCCAACGGGGATTTTTCGTAGTCAGATGGTTATTAGTGTAACCTCGTGGGTTAGAAAAAAGAAAATTTTAGAATTAATTTTGAAACCGATATTACGAGGGTGAATCAAATATAAAGAGTATTTTTTTATTGATTGAATAATATTACATACAAATGATGTAGTCTCCTTCGATATCTACACACTTTCGGCACCGTTTTGGAAACTTGAATATTACTTATTCATAAAAAGTTTGCGCACGTGCTCCTCGACTTCTTCGTTGCTTTCGAATCGTTTTCCTCCCAATTGTTCTTTCAGAAGCCCGAACAAAAAATAGTCACCAGGGAGACAAGTCTGGACTATAAGAAAGGTGTTCGAGTGTATGCCAGCCAGTATGGTGTGCGGCCTAGCGTTGTCATCAAAAAGGATGACAACACATTCTCGCCCACCCTTACGTTTCCTGGCCCACGTATACACTCGATTCTGAGACAATATAGTGTCCCTAAACTGCGCCTTTAAAGAGTAGAACTTCCGACGGTTTAAAGCTTTATTGGTTAAAAACTTTACGATAACGTGTTGCGTGACAAACGGATGAACCTCTTGCTCAATCATGGCTCTACTGAGGACCGAACCGAGCGTGGCTGCTGACTAAGCTGGTTCCCCCACCCCTTATAAACGAACCGCCATACTATATCTCGTCTTATTCGGAGGTAGGTACTAAGAAGAATAGCTAAATTACCACTTTTATTTTATTCACCCTCTTAGTTGCATTAGATAGCCAACTGACTCAAAAATTCACCCATAATGTTGGCGGTGCACCCAATGTCATTCAACACTCAAGTTTTACTCAATAATACTCGTAAGCAATCAGCTGAAGGCTTCGCCTCACAGAACGCGTGGGCAGAAATCGCACGGCTGTCATAACGCTTGGCAATTTAACGACGCGACATAGTCCGTGATATCTTTCTCGACGGTCCATGTCACCCACAGTGTAATTTCTCCGGTTTACTTTGTTGTTTACAACGGAGGCAAAATCTTTAAATTTACTAATTCGCCTGCATTACATCATATTTTAGTCAAAAATATATTTAATAATTCTCTTGTGTTACATCATGCTTTAGTTCAAAAATTTATGGAACATTTAGCGATATCTAGCGAGTTTTTTTCATCTAATTTTTTTTTATAAAATAAGCGACTTTTTTATGCTGGTTTGGAGAATTTCTTTTTTATTGATGGTAGCAAGGACACGTCGTAACTCTCGCAATTTTTGAAATCGGTCCGTCAGTGCGTCAAAGCAAGTTTTCTCATGAACTAGAGAAGCTAGAGTCATCAAACTTTGTGAACAGCTCAAAAGTTGTTGGTTAATGAAAGTTTGATAGTTAAAAAATAATCAAAACATTCTAAGGGGTAACCCCATGTAAGGATGTGTCCCCTTGAATTTTTTACAAAAAATGTAGTCGAGTAGAGTATCGAATGAAAGTTCTAAATGAGGTGTTTGAACATCAGGTCTCAAAATTGCAATATCCATAACGATGCAGGCAGAGGAAGCAGAAAAACACAAACCAATTGTTTCTGACAACGACAAATACCTCAAATGTTAAAATTCGCTCAACTTTGTCCATACTGGTAGGGCAATCGGATAGGTATCCTTTAATCAAATAAAATCTTGTACAGATATCGTTCAATACAAAGGCGTCCTATTTTGTGAGATCCGAAAAAATCACTTCTTTCAACAACTAAAAACTTCTAAAAATACAAATAAGTAAAGTTTCGCTAAAACTATAAGACCGGCGAAATACACCAACAAATGGCTGCTAATGCCAATATACCTTCTTACTCTTTACATGCTCCTATTTCATAATGACGCTTTATTCTTAACAAAATCTAATCCATTTTGAAGCTTTTCACACTTGAAAGTCATTATATTGCTTGATTGATCAAGAATATCACTTTACCATCTTAACCTTGCTACGTGATGTGCTTGCAAGAAATTCTAATACGGCGCCAATTATATATGCACAAATGGACAAGCAAATAATACATTTATTTCAAAACTCCATTTATTCACAACGGCTTCTTACCTCTCCAGTACAAATGCAAATGATTATTCTGGATTTGTAAGCTTATTCTTTCATGACTTGATTTGCGGCTTCGCGGTAAACAAATCTTAGCGAGAATAAGCGTGAAATGTAAATCTTATTATTTCTTCACCTTTGCCCAAGGGAAGAAGACTACGAGGGATAGGTGTAGATTTGCTCGCTATTAAAATGAAACAAATAAAAATTGAGAAAATAAAAAGTAAATAAAGAATCAGCTCAATGTATCTATCGTAGAATCATGTTTGAATTACGTTTTTTGTCACACTTTTGTGTGTGGCTGATTTTAGTGTTTATTTACGTTGTCGATGATGCTGAACGGACACACACGTTTGGAGTTACATTAATCTTTGTTGTATTGTTTCATTTGCAACTATTTATGTAGTGTGAAATGCACTTCGGCTTTAAGCTTCACCTTTGAAGGTCAGTTTCACGCTAGCGCTCGACTTTAATTAATACGAGTATTGTGGAGACATTGTTACATTATCCGAATGATTTCTAGAGGTATTTTTTTATGTAGTTTTTAAGAAAAACCGGATGTGATTTCATTGTTTGAAATCTTTCATTTGCATTGTTATCTGATAATTGCAATAGTTTTTAACTTTATGGCGTAGCTGCCTCTTCCATTGTTCATTATATTTGTGAGAATAAAGAATGGATACGGTCTAGACCAGATTAATGTGGATATAAAAAAGTTTTATTTGAGGTCATTTGTTTAAGCTGTGGATAGATACCACTAAAGCTATCAACGCCAGAGGCACTTAAAAGTCATCCAACTCCAAGTATAGTTTCAAAAGACTAAAATCAAATACCATGGGACGAAATAAGCCGTGAAACCCAAAGTTTATTGAAATAAAACACAATAAAGACGAAACGGTTATTAGAGAATCAAATCATAGAATATTAATTTAGAAGTTAGACTCCTTGCTGACCTATCCTAATTAAAAACTCACCGAGCTATTTTATAATACTTAGTAAAAGTAGTGCGTCTTTGTAGACAAATTTTGAAAAGAATGAAAAAGTTTACGCTTTACTATGTAACCGACCTATTTGAAGAATAACTCTTTAAGAAGCTTCAGGAAAATTCCCTTGCGCTTCGGAATAGAAGGGGTTTATTAACCGACTTCCAAAAGAAAGAAGGTTATCAATTCATTGCGTATATATTTTTTTTTTTGCTTTTTTTTTGTATGTTCACGCATAACTTTTAAACGTAGATAGATAGAAGAGTCCTGTTTATGGCAAATGATACGTCTTTCTTCCAGTTAGGTCCCGTTTAAAGGATAAGAAATTAGAGTAACGGTAAAGGACTTTTATCCTTAAAACTAAAAAATTTCCGACTTTCACCCGGATTTTTCAGCATAACTGATCGACGGGTGTAGGGATTTTGATTGTAGAGGTTTCAAATGGAGGATAACAAATTGATCTAACATGTATCGGAAGAGAATTGAAATCCTTCCAAGGACTCTCTAGATACTAACATTTCAATATGATACATTGGTGTCGAGAAATTGAGTTTAAATAATTTTTCGCACGAAAAGTGCCAAGGATTTGATGGAAATACCGAGTTCTTTGGTGGCGAATGATAAAAATTATCAGTATGCTTAATTTTTTGCAAAAACGTTACATTTTATTCAATCATTTCTACCGGAAATAACCAATAAATTACTTCTAAATGTGGCATAAATACAATTCAACAATAGTTAGAGGGAACATTTCAGGATGCTTTTCTCTTCCGAAGTCATCCTTTGCTTACCGATGAACTGAGTAAAGGATCCTTCTACCATCCTTAGATTTAAACGTTACACATAGGATTTATAAAACTCTCCGAAGAAATAATAAGGACTGAGTGATTTCAAATCATAGAGTTGATTCGTTACTTTCCAGTTAATATATTACATTATAACATATGCCTAGAAATCTAAAATTAGTAATTTCCATACTAAAGACCGGCGAGAATCGCAACCTAAAAAGAGATACTTTTCCTCTATAACTGATCATAACTTTACATATGAAGATGAAAATGCATAGCCGATTTTTCATTGAACTATAGGATATAATTTCATGTAAATTGGGTGCCATAGTTAACTGAAAACGAAGACGATGGGTTTCGAATAAAAGTGAACGAGTGATACGGTTAAGAAGGATCTTTTTAAGTAAATTTCTTGAGATTGATTCCGGAGCAAACTTTATGCTTATATATATATAAATAGATATGTCGATATATATAGATATATATATATATATATATATATATATATATATATATATATATATATATATATATATATATATATGTATATATATATATATATATATATATATATATATATATATATATATATATATATATATATATATTTATATAAAGATGTGTCTGTGCGTGTGGTTGGTTATATGTAGATAGGATATAAAAAATGTGTGCCTGAAGGTCGCCTCTTTACTCCGATTTTCGCCAAATTTTCAGAAATATTTCTGTTCTGACCATAGTATAGCTCCGGATTGTACCAAAATTGGTACAAGAATTTATTCAATTGTGTGATAAAGCTCACAATAAAAAATCCAAAGTGGAACAATTTGAAACAAAATGGCGACCGCTCAAAGGTCGAAAAAAGTTGAACGATAAAAAAGCACTTCAGAGTCAAGTCAGAATATAAAAATGGCGTCTGGGGAAAGTTCGAAATTCGAAAATTTTTCAAACCTACAATCCATATTGGATTTTTATGAAGTCTAAAATCAAGGTAGACGTTGATGAGATCATGTATTAAATGTACCAGAATTAAATTCGATTCCAATGAACGCTGCAGATTTTAGCCATAGTGGTTTTTTCATTGCAGTAAAAAATTATATTTTAATATACGAGTACATGATACAATGTATTCAAGAAACTGAGTTTGAAAGTTTTGAAATGAAAAAATTTGCCACTACAAAGGGGGAAATAAAAAACTTTTAGAAGAAAAATAAAACCGACTTCAAACTGCCCTAAAAAGGATGACATAAATTTTATGGAAGCGGTGCCAAATCAATTTCTCCATTTCAAAATAAATACGTCCAACATCTGCACCATCACAAAAGAATGGGGAAAATATGATATGGCACCGCTTCCATAAAATTTATTTCATCCTTTTTAGGGCAGTTTGAAGTCGGTTTTCTTTTTTTTTCTAAAAGTTTTTTATTTTGCTATTTTATCGGTCGAATAAACTATGACCCTAAATGGGAATTTCTATGACACATTTTACCCATCATGAGTTCCCTGCTGAATTTAAAACAAATAAGAATTTACACATAGGATTAACAGTCTCCTTCAAATCTTTCGAAAACTTAGTAACACTTAAAATGTGATCTTTCAAGGCCAAATTTTTCATCCAGCGGATGTTATATATAGTCGGCTGAATAAATCAATTTAAGATTTGTGTCGAAAGAAAGCCGTTCGGGATGTTTTCGTTGAAGCTTCTTCGGACAACACATTTTTGTTGGCAAGAGCCTACAATGACCCTCGATGGAACATTTTCTTACGTCTACTTTCTTTTGCAAGAAGCGTATGAACTGGTACCCACTCCAAGCCTACAAAAATGACTACTCACTCAAACGAGGCTTGAAGCTTCGACTCGGGTTGCCATGATAGCTCGAGTCGAAATTTCAAGCCCTCTTCAATGATTGTCACATCTATATGATACTCAAACAAAGCTTTATGCGCCCAAAGAAACTAATAATTTCCCAAAATTTAGTGTATTTAAGCGCAAAAATAACGAGAGCCGGTAATGAAAGAGATGAAGTTCGCCGAAGAATACAGCTCGCAAATAAATTTTTTTATTTAGTTTTGACGATCTTGAAGACCAGCTGCATACACAGGTTTTATTTTGCTGTGTATGCAGCTGGTCTTCTATGTATACAAATATGTGATAAGCCCTATGCTATGGGCGTGAAAAACCATCCACAAACATTTTGAATGCCTTCCAGAGAAGGGTCGTGAGACGAATAATCAGAGCGAAGCTAAGCCAGACGAGGCCAATGGCGAATTCGATCCGACCATAGATATAGAGAGTACTGGATCCGCAACCGGTCGTGAGAGCCGAAGCAATTGGCAACCTTCGCTAAAGTTGTGTGAAGTTGAGGTTTGAAGTGATATGCTTTTGTTTTAGCACTCTATTCACGGCGAAACACGATCACATTTAAAAAGTTTTTAATTTTAAAGATCGTGCGTACGTAATCGGAACTTTAATTCACTGTTTTAATTAAAAACTTACGAAATTTCCATTCGCTTTGACACATGAGTTTTCCCGCGTGTTTCGCGCTCTTTTCGATTTTCTTTTGCTTTGACGTTCGAGTTTTCCGTGAGAGTCGTTTGTTTTTTGTACTCAAACTGTTTTCCGAATGATAACGAAGGCGCGATCGTGTGCACGTGAAATGAAATTTCGTTGGTGTGCGCGGGTGTCAGTGGGGGAAGCGATTCTTCGGAAGAGAGAAAAGAAAAACCTGTCTGGAAATAAAGAGGAAGGAGAAGCAGAGGGAATCATATAGATTCGAGAGCGTAAGTTATTTGTAACTTATTTATGTGGCAAATTTGCTTCTCACATGGACGAGTACACAGATTCTCGTTGCTCGTCCATTTGTTTATATGTCTTTGGATCCGACCATGAGTTGTGTGAAATTTTTGACTGCAATAGGCTGGCCACATGGACGAAAAGCTGATACCCAAAAGGGTATTCGTTGGTAACTACAAAGAATTTTTGAATATTGTTGGTTGGTTTTCTCCTTTTTTCAATTGAATAATTTAATACGAGTATGTAATAATTTTAATTAATTTGAATTTGATGATTCATTTTTTTTTTTTATTAAATGTTCTGATTGATAACGCATAAATTTAGAGAGCCATTAAGTTTTAGTATTTTATTGTTTGGAATTTAATTAATATTCCTCGAAAATTTATAGCGATTAGTATTGAATAAAGCGCTTTTGACTTTGACTTTAGGGTATTCACTGGGAGATGAACGAAATTTTTGACGAGCCGGAGGTGGCAACGATTTTAAAACTGCGGAAGCTACAATGGGCTGGCTATGTGAATCGTATGGACGAACAATGGATACGCAAAAAGGTATTCATTGGGAGAACTGAAGGGAAGAGGCCAGGTGGGAAATCGAATAAACGCTGGTCTGACTCGGTCAACGAAGATAGTTCAGCGCTGGTCGGGTTTCGAAATTGGAAGACGCGGTCAATTGACCAAGATAGTTGGAGGCGCTGTTTGCAGGAAGCGAAGGCCCGACAAGGGATGTATTGCTATGAAGAAGAAGAGGAATTACCCAAAACAAAGTATTTCAAATGAAAGAAGTCTACACATATAGTCGGGGATGGTGCAGACCCGTGTAACTAGCACTACCGTTTATCTGATAAAAGTAGCCAATTTGAAATTTCGCAATAGGGCATATAGGATCCTGATTAGAAGCTAGTCCTTTCATGCCTGTTGACATCGATCATTGAAAAGCCAGGAATCACCCAAAAACAATACCGCGCATCTACTGCTGGCAAATCGACTACTGAAAAGTTGGAATTCTGAAATTTGGACATCAAAATTTTTTATAAGGTTAAATGTTAAGCCTCTGTAAAATATAGTATACTACAGGCAGTATAGCTTTTCATCCTCATGTATTTCCAAATCTCTTATTACAATTTTTTTCACGCATTTTAAAATGTCGCCTACATTCCTGTGTTTCACTTATTTACCAGGAAAATGATACAGATATCGTCTTCTGTCTCAAATTAAGCCATATCGTTAATACTGTCGAAAATTTTGTCTAGTCGGTGCGTGATAACAATTAAAAAACTAGTAAAAAATAGTTGTTATGCCTACAAGTGCATGTTTCTATGAAAATATATAATGTAAGTGTTCAAAGATTACTATATAACTGTTGTATTTGTTTACTTTGTCGTAGTTTCTGTATGAAACTTAGTGTTTGTATCTTGAGGGCTACATTATATTGAAACGGACTACAAGGTGCGTTCCAAAATAAACGAGACTATTGTCATAAAATTTTGTTGGTGGCGCCACCTGTGAATGAGAAAGTTACATCCCTCCCTGATTTCGAGTGAAAGTTTGATGACATTCGGTTCAGTGGAAGCGAAGTTATTGTGTCTAAAGTGACAGTATGTTTGTGTCATCGATACAAAAATGAGTTTCGAACAAAAAGCTAATATCAAATTTTGTTTTAAAATCGGTAAAACGTTTACCGAAACATTTGAATTGATGAAAAAAGTTTATGGCGATGATTGTCTATCTCGTGCCAGAGTTCATGAGTGGTTTACATATTTCAGAGATGGTCCTGAGGACATAAATGACGATGAACATGTGGGCCCCCCCAAAATCAGTGATCACCGCAAACTCCATCGAAATTGTGCGTGAATTTATCAAAAATGGGCCGAAATCATCGTTGAAATTCATGGAATTGGAGTCGAATATCTCCAAAACATCGACTTATCGCATTTTAACCGATCATTTGGGCTCAAGAAAGGCCTGCGCACGTTTTGTTTCGCACAAGTTAAAAAGTTCCAAAATAAACGAGGTTTTTGTCATGAAATTTTTTTGTTTTTTTGGCTAGAAATCGCATTTTAACCATCAATCACTCACCGTATACGCCTATATGGCTCCCTGTGACTTCTACCTATTCGGAAAATTGCATTTGGCCATGAAAGGAAAACGCTTTGCGTCTGTAGAGGGCATCCAAAAGGCTTGTACCGACATCCTGAAGCACATTGCGGTCAATAACCTAAAACACTCTTTCGAAAAGCTTTTGGATCGCGCAAAACAGTGTATCGAGGCCGGAGGAGACTGTTTTGAATAAATAAACTGGAATTCATCAGAACAAAGCTCCTGTTGTTTCTATTTTAGCTCAGTCTGGCTTATTGTTGAACGCACCTTGTACATTATGTAGAAAAGGGCTACATTATGTAAAGTGGGCTGATTTTTATTTTGTTTTAGAATGGCTTGTGGATACCAGCTTACTGAAAGCGAAATTATCTTGTGCACTCGAAGATGACTATCAAAATGAAGATGGTCTCAACTTTGATGACGACAGTTTTGTGTGAATCTGATATGGATCCGTTAGTGTACGACCCGGAAGATGAAGTTGCTAATCCTGGTGTAAGCCGGCAGCATTCAATTGAGATATTCTAGATGCTTCGGGTCAGTCTGCGAAACGACAAAAGCTAACCTTACGATGGAAAAGGGAAAATTTAAAGCTAAACGCGCAGCAAATGGCTTTAAAAGGGAACAAGTTTTTGGGTTCTGATGTCTTAGAGTTCGGAACTCCTATACAGTTCTTTCTCTTCATATCCGCAGAGACAAACATTTATGTGGTGCAGAAATATCAGAACTATACTTTTCGTGCATTGAAATGTAGTTTAAAAGTGTGATATCCTTGTACTCGTATATTATGTCACTGATTCAACTACTCAGACTGACTAGTCATTGGAATCCTGTCCTAGGCACGCCCCTAATTCAACAGATTATGTCATGCAACAAATTTGAAAAGATTGGACAGTATTTGCACTTCAATGATAACACCAAATTCCTTTTCAGAATCCATCCTGACGTGAATAGAATATTCAAAATTCGCACAGTTGGTAAGGCCCTGAACAAAGCATACGCCAAAGTTCTACCTGAAAGTCGCCTTTGTGTAGGTGAGCAAATATGTTCCACTAAGCTGTAAGAAACTTAGTAAGTGGGGATACAAGTTATTTGTTTTGAGCAGTGTTTCTAGTTTTGCTTACAAAACAGAGGTTGAAACTTGCAAAGAGAGCAAAGTCACAGCTGAAGAGCCAGATTTAGGAACATCTTTCAACGTTGTAGTGAGGCTGTCACGTGTGATTCGGTGAAACGAAAACTACAGGCTTTAATTTCGGAAAATTGTAGTGATTTTAGCGAAGGTCTGCGCCTCGCTGAGCGAAGATATTGGGGCTCGCCGGAATCGGCGTTGTCTGAGGACACGTGAATACGCTGGCAGGCTAGCATTGCGGTGTCGTGGGGCGGGTTCATTTCCCCACCACAAGGGCCCAAAAAAATTTCTCATCCACGAATTTGCAGGGTTCTCAAAAGTATATCGGTTCGACGGTGTCGAGGCCGAGGTAACCCACCGAAGGAATGTAATCCCAAAGTACGACAGACCGAGCCTGTTTAACGCCCGCAGAACTTGAGAGAATCTCGTCTTTACTATTTGTTACTTACGACCCCCAAATAAAAGTGGGGCATCGAGGTGGGAGCGGTGCCCCCTCCCACTCCCCCATCCGGATCAAGATCCATCGTAGACGTGGCCGTATACTTTCCATTTCAACGAAAAACTCATACAAACATAAATCGCATCAGTTTTTCCTTTAAGTGAAAAATATGAACGTCTCAGATTTATGTTAAAGTTTCATATGATGGAATCACATAACACTTTAAAATAAATGGGAAACCCAAGCGGAAGGCCACTCTATCCTGCAAGAGCACCTTTAACGACAAAGAAAAAGGGGTGAGCTCACCCGATGGCTAGCTCATGAGTGGAGAGGCCAGCCAACGTGGCGAATCCCATACCTGGAAAAGGTTCCATATAAATGAAAAGACCGAACTTTTATTCTTTTTATCTCCTCATTGTTTTTGTTAAATTGAACTAAGTCACTTTCCAAGACGTTACACCATCAGCACCTCAATCACGATAGATTTCAGATGAAAGGTAATTTACACCTTTCCTATAATTGTAACCACCGAACTGGTAGCGAATTTCTTAAATACGAAATTATGCTTATCTATATCAATGATACTATTAGTCAGACGAAGATTTTGTAGAATCTTTAGACGAACTTCTCTTTTTCTTCTTCTTCTTTTTCACACGCATATTTTTGTTTTGGTCTTATTTTTACCCCCTTGAATGTAACTTGTTGATTGCCTGTAGCAATTTCGTGAAAATCATGCAAAAATGTTATACGAGTATAGTTTTGAAGAAAAAAGTAAAAATACTTATGTTTACTACGAGAAATTTTTTCCTCACTACTTAGTAAAATAAATCACTACTCACTAAGGGGGATTCCCCTGATTATGAAAAAAAGTCCAATGTATTGAACAGCCTGGAACTTTAGTGTAGCTGGAACCAATACCCTTTCACACAGGCCCATAAGCAGATGCATGACGTCACAATGCGGACCAGGATTTTAGACCTATTGACTTGTTCTTGTAAACCAATTGAACAGCTTTTGACAGTTCTCACTGTGACGTCAGGTACGTTAATTTCTTCCCTTTCGGGCCTGAGTAAGCAGGCGTTGCTAGAACATAAAAATAATGACCCAGTTCGAGCATTGAAAAAAAATAAAATTTAAAAACCAGCTGGTCCAACAATGGAACATTAGGATAATATGGGTTAAGGCTGGTTGCATCAAATTCAGTAGCTCGATTCTTGAAAGCTATGGGACGCAAGAGATTCAGGTTGCGGGAACACCATTTATGCATGTGGAATCCCACTCAATGAAGCAATTGGATGAGCTGCTGAAGAGGTTTAATACCACTACCAGTTTCGACAGTGATCGTTAGTTGTGAGATCAACTTGTGAATGATAGAGCTTACTAAGATACGCTTGTTTTCATAGCATTCTTTCTCTAGTTTCCAAGCAGAATCGTAGTTCTTGTCGCAAACAGATAAGTGCTTAATCGGAGTCTCTGCTTCTCCCAAAAGACTTGTTTTTAGAAACCGGAACTTTTGTGACGGTCCTAGATTGTTTTGGTCAATTAATTGACTAGAAAGGTAGTTTTATTCTTGCCAATGTAAATAATTACCGTCAAACTTCGGTAACTGAATGCGTATTAGTTTGATATTGGTTGATGCCCATTCCTGTATAGGTCCAACTATGGAGCCGTTCTGTAGTATCTCTAATTGAAAAGCTTCTACCTCGTCTTCCATCTTGTTGCATAACTCAATGTCATAATTGTCACGAACCTCATCCGCTCCTAAAATGTTGAAGAGCTTCTTCCTGATCGCATCCCAATCTTTGTTATAGACCTTAACTGTAGCTCCATGAACTACGCTGGCTGCCCAGACACCACCCATTCACTTAGCCGGTTAAGAAGTCGCTAAAGTGTCTATATTAGAGATGTACCAACTAGTCGGTGAAGCCGACTAATCGGTCATTTTTGCATTCGATGACTAATCGGCGACTAAGCCAAAATGCCGACTATTCGACTCTTATTCAACTTTCTCTGCTTACAGTTGAAATAAAACTTTAATCAAAATCTAATTGTAAATTTACTGTAAATTAATAACTCAAACACTCGAATAAAACAGCAAAAACAATATTTTTACTCCACTTTAAAGTACAATTTCCTTTCATAAACAATTACGTAGTATGAAACTTGAATCAATAACTATAATTGTAGCTTTAACATACTTTTTCTAGTCTATTCTTGTAGAATAACAAACGGTATTTTGATGTTTACATACATACTTGGTGTTCATTCTAAATTCAAATAATAGCCCAGTCATATTAGGTAAAAAAAGGGGTCAACCTCGGAATGAAAGATAATAAGCTGCAAATTGGTATGAACCTTTGTTTTGTCATTCTAAATGTTGTCTCAAAAGTCACAATCGTTATCGTGTTCGCGTCTCAAGATATTCAAGGTCAAAGGTCACAAAAATCGGTTTTTCGCGAATATCTGGCTTCCTATCGGTTAAATGAGATTTGCATTTATTATAAAAGTTGTAGGCTATAAAATTCCCTACAACTTTTGTTTAAACTTTTTTTTCATACGACCAACCGTTTTGAAGGTAGAGCGCGAAGAGTGCACATCGTACAGTCATATACGGCCTAATGCAAGGTCAAGCGTGAGTTATGGTTATCAGTACGTTATAAAGTCAATTATTTACTTGGAAATTATAATTATTAAACAATGCCTATTATTTATGTACTAACTATTAATTATTTATATTTAATTAAAGTAAGTAACTTGATTTGCAACGGTACAATTTCAAACTAACGAATAATCTTGACTCATACAAAGTGGAGAGAGTGGCCTTGAATACTATAGAACATCTGTCCCGGCAATGAATAGAAAAGGGCATAGGGTAGGGACAAGTATTTCCAGGTATATAAGTATTGAGAAATTTACGCGTTTTAAAGAAAAGATATATAATGTCGTGTTAACTTAAAATAAAACTAAAATATATAATCCAGAATTAATAATATTTTATACTTAAATAGTTAAATATGAATAATTATATATAAATAATCAAGTTACTTACTTTAATTAAATATAAATAATTAAAAGTTAGTACATAAATAATATATATAATTATTCATATTTAACTATTTAAGTATAAAATATTATTAATTCTGGATTATATATTTTAGTTTTATTTTAAGTTAACACGACATTATATATCTTTTCTTTAAAACGCGTAAATTTCTCAATACTTATATACCTGGAAATACTTGTCCCTACCCTATGCCCTTTTCTATTCATTGCCGGGACAGATGTTCTATAGTATTCAAGGCCACTCTCTCCACTTTGTATGAGTCAAGATTATTCGTTAGTTTGAAATTGTACCGTTGCAAATCAAGTTACTTACTTTAATTAAATATAAATAATTAAAAGTTAGTACATAAATAATAGGCATTGTTTAATAATTATAATTTCCAAGTAAATAATTGACTTTATAACGTACTGATAACCATAACTCACGCTTGACCTTGCATTAGGCCGTATATGACTGTACGATGTGCACTCTTCGCGCTCTACCTTCAAAACGGTTGGTCGTATGAAAAAAAAGTTTAAACAAAAGTTGTAGGGAATTTTATAGCCTACAACTTTTATAATAAATGCAAATCTCATTTAACCGATAGGAAGCCAGATATTCGCGAAAAACCGATTTTTGTGACCTTTGACCTTGAATATCTTGAGACGCGAACACGATAAGAAATTGTGACTTTTGAGACAACATTTAGAATGACAAAACAAAGGTTCATACCAATTTGCAGCTTATTATCTTTCATTCCGAGGTGAAAGCCCTAATATGACTGGGCTATAATATAATCGAAAGTAAAAAACTTAAAGTAGTCACTCTTCTCGTTCAGTAAATAATAAAAATCAATCGAAAATTTCCATTAATTAATAAGTCAATAAGAATAATACGTGTATACTAAAAAAAAAATCCATATTCAAACATTTGTCCAGGTTAAAAAAAAATAATCGTTAGCATGGGACATAAAACTACGTATAATTTTTAACCAAAGGCAAATTGTGATGTAGCAGTGTTCTATTCCTTTGTGCTTCATATATGTATGTTTCCAGCTTCTGAGAACACCCGCTCACTGTAAACGGTGCTAGCTGGACAAGAAAGGTATCTTTTAGCTATGCGTGCCATTTCAGGATATCTAGAACTGCTACGATTCCACCATTCAAAAGCATCATCGTTGCAATTTATTACCGGTGATGCAAAGTAGGAGTGTAGTTCAAGAGCTGCTGGTGATTTGTCATCCTATTTTTCTTGATGCTAGCCCTTGGTAGCATTGCAAAAAATTACGGTGTGCTGCTGTTTCATTGTTGTCTTCAAAGCTGATGTTGGGAAGATGGTCCTCTTTGTCCCAACCACTCTCGTCGCCACTTATGTTATTTTTCACTGCTTCCAATAGATATGTTGACCGGACGGAGATGACAGCCTCCTCATCAAAAAACTGCTGTTTATATCTTGGATACAACAATGATGCGAGGGTGAAAAGTTTGTTTTGTTTTAAATCAAATCTACGCAACAAATCACTTTTTAATAGAAGCTTCATTTGTATGATTTCATTGTTTTCATCACAGTAATTCTCCAGGTATTCCTGCAAAGTTTTCACATGAGGAATAACTTCAGATACCGAAGAGCAACTAGAACTGATAATCTTGATTATTTCTTCAAATGGTTTCAGCAAAGCAAGGCATTTTTCGAGCATTTTCAATTCTTCAGTAGATATATTTTCGAAATTGACAGATGTCTCAGTCAAATACAAAGAAACAGCACGTTTTTGTTCTAAAAAGCGGGAAATCATATAGTACGAGGAATTCTACCTAGTACTTACGTCTTGGACAAGCTGATGATCTGGTAAGTTAGATTCTTGCCGCAAGTCACGTAGTTTCTTCTGATCTGGACCAGAATGATTAACGTGTGTACCAATTCTTCTTGACTTTGAAAGCAAATTTGCCATAGTATCACATTTCATTACAGTATTGATTACCAATTGTAAAGTATGTATAAAACAAGCAACTCCCTTAAAAACCGAATCGTCAATAGCTTGTGTCACATTTCTGCCATTGGCCCGCACAACAGCGTGAACTGTATTTATATTCCACAAAGATGGGATATTCATAGCTGTATAAGGTTCTGGAAAATGCTTCATTTGTAGAAATTTAAAACTGTTATCGAACCAATGAGCTGTAAAACCCAAAAAACTTCCCATATTATTAATATTTGTCCACATGTCGGTGGTGACTGAAATTGCCTCTGCACTTAGCACTCCTTTTGAGGTTTTAGATTTAACTTCATTGTAAATATGAGGTATAATACAATATTTTCTGTAAAGTATTTCCTGTATGGAATTTTGTACTTTGGTTTCACTTTCTTCATCAAATTTCTGAAGCCAGTATTTTCAACAATATATAACGGCTGATTGTTCATAGCAATCATCTCACAAATTGGAGTACTAGCTTCCCGTGATCTAAAATCTTCATTCGACCATTGAACAATGAAACTTTCCTCAAAATTTTGCTGATTTTTTTGGAGTTAAACTCACTTCGGGCGACACTGAAGTAGAGAGATAAGGCAGCATTGATGATAGTCCTTCTTTTTGCGATTGTGGCATATTCGGAGATGAATCGACATTAAATTTCACAATAGAACTCTGCTGAGACATCAGCTGCTTATGTCTGTATTTTATACTCGTAGTATTTTATTTTTTCCCCAAGCCACCACGAGAAATAATCGCTTGGCATTGATTGCACTTTACTTTACTGGAATCATTCTCCAATTCTTCAAAGAATGTCCACAAATGCGATTTTCTTTTTGGCATAAATTTCACTATAACTCATTGACTGTATACTTGACTTGGCCGACTAATCGGCCGACTAGTCGGCCAATCGGAAAACGTCATATTCGGCCCATCACTAGTCTGTATGATGTGTTGGATCCAGACCATTGACAACATCTGCCTGGATGATGATTCCGTTGCATTGATTCGTCGAGCTGCCCAAGTATATTCAACGCCACCTTCTTGTTTTGCTCGTAATACTGGTACTGAACATATGGTTAAATTCATATGATCTTCGATTTCATCCTGCAGAAGCGTTTAGTTCTGATAAACTCTTCCTAGATTTAGATTAGGCGCTTCTCCTTTGATTCCAGATAGTCTTGGGTTTCCTCTAGTGACACTCCTTGGAGTAGTGCCCTTTCATCCAGTCAATTTCATCTTCTAGCTCCTATTATCTGCTGATAAGTCCTCACATCGTAAGTTCTTGTCACGGTCGCCAAATTTTGTAAAGTTGATCTGAAAAATACTAGATTCAGTTTTGGAGATGGAATCATCATCTTTATTGTACCCATCTGTTTAAATAAAAGCATTCTACTTACTTAAGATAAGTTACATTTTTAACTTTCCTATGGTCTGCGATGATATGTGAGCTGCAAAATTGACAAAGTCAAGGAATCGCACGTCTGAGGTATTTGAGGACAACTTGAGAGTGAAATTAATTAGATTATATTTTTAACAAAATTTAATGAAATTTCAGGAATTTTTTATACAACGTTAAGTTAATATATGGCTAGCAGCAATAACCTCTTCGGTTCGGGTCCGGAAACGATTACATGCCCGAATCAAATGCTCCTTGTTCATATTGACCATAACGGCATTAATAGCAGTCTTCAGCGAAGAAGTGGTATTATGAGGACGCTTATTGATCTCACGCTCAACTACGCCTCGTACGTAATAATCTAAAGGATTAAAGTCTGGGGAGCTAGGTGGCCATAGGTTCGGTGTTATGTGGACATGAAAATTTTCGGCCATCCAATCTTGTGTTGCCATCGCTTTATGTGAAGGAGCAGAGTCTTGTTGAAAAATGTATGGTCTGCCTCCGCTTAAATTGTCTATCCAGGGTTCCACTACCGTCTCCAAAACCTCGATGTATGCAGCAGAGTTCACTCGAAGTCCTTGAGTAAAAAAGTGTGGTGGCATAACAATGTCCTTCGTTGCTGACAACACCTAAAACCATAACAGTGGCTGGAAATTTGGTGTGCATAACAACAGGAACCTCCGTAGGATTTGAACATAGCCATCTGTCATTTCTGCGATTGGTCTTTTGATCTTGGTCAAAAAATTTTTCGTCGGAAAAAAAAACATTTTGGGCGCCTCAGGGTGTTTGATTTTGTTTAAACGACGTGTTCGTTCCGATATGAAATGTCCTCTGCGCATCACGTAAGACTTATACCGAAGGTCTTCGTGGACAACTCAACGAATAAGGCGCTCAGAAACATGAAGCTCACTCGCAAGGACCCTCATTGATTTTGAAGGGTCCTCGTCTATGATCGCTTGCACTTGCTCTAAAAATTCCGCAGATCGGACAGTGTCAAAACGTTGTTCGTGCTTTTTGCGTTTTGCAACCGATTCTGTATCGCCTCCTGATGCTTCCAATTCACGGCGAACCTTATGCACGAATGAACGGGCGCAATTAAGGAAATTAGAGATCTCTAAATCTGTATGGTTCGCACATATAGCGACGATGTCAGCATGTCTCTTCATTTCTTGAGTGATGTTTTAGTCCGCCATTTCTTATCTGTAAAGGAAAAAAAAATAAAAAAAAAATTCGCGAAGTTATAGTCACATTTATGCATGTCCTCAAATAACGTACGCACCCTGTATTCAATTGTGGAAAATGATTTTATCGTGGGAGAAATTAATTTGTTGATTTAAATATTTCGCGGGAGAAAATATTATAAGGGTTTACGTTAGCGTGGGATAAAAAAATTTTATGGATTCTACACTATCATGGGGATAAAAATTTTACGGAATTCTAACATCATTGCTTTGTGTGAAAAATACAGCTTTAAAGTGTTTTGAAGCAGAAGATTTAAATGTTTGAACTGAGTTGAAATAGTAGTTTAAAACAAAACACACCGATTTGGAAAGTGCACATATAAAATTTTGAATTTTGAAACTCTTTTTGGATCTTAAAAACATTTCTTGCATCTTCAAAGATTGCGGAACTGATGTTTCGACGTCTTTTTGCGAGGCACGCTCATTGGTGAAAATATTTCTGCAGCAGTGTTGGATCCCATATCATATTCTATATTGCCATATACAGGGTTTTCCAATGAGAGGTATTATTTTGAATGGCCCGCTATTTCGGTAGATGTCACTTTTGAAGCTGTCATTTTTTGACATTTAACTATTAGAAACTACGCAATTAATAAAAATGGAACGATACATGCTTCAACAACGCATTGAAATCATTAAAATTTACTATAAAATGGTGAAAATTTGGCAGAGACGGTTCGGGAAACTTGAACATTTTTGGGTCGTCGTGAAGAACCTTGTCGGACCGGAATCAGAAATTGGTGGAAAAATTCGAGCTGTTGGGACAACTTAGTGATGTGAAGAATAAAATCCGTGCACGTCACTCAAGAACAGCCGAGGATATTGCTGCTGTAGCCGAAAGTGTTGAAGAAACCCAGGTTTGTCCATTCCTCGTCGTTCTTTGGAATTAGGCATTCCACAAACGTCATTACACCGTATTTTGCATAAAGATTTGGGTCTTAAGGCTTATAAAGTTCAGTTAACGCAAGAACTCAAGCCGGTCGATCATCAACAACGTCGTGTCTTTGCTGATTAAATAAATAAACATCCGAACATTTATATTAGAAGATGGTATTTTTCTTTTAATATCAAAATAACACCTCTTATTGGAAAACCCTGTATTTAAACATTTCCATGAAGTTCTGCTAATATTCATAATCATTTTCAATGCGACCTGAATCATCCGTCTTTCCTACGAATGACGGCGGGTGTTAAAACAACTTCATTTGTCAATAGGAACTAAGCAGATGAAGTTGCTTCTACCGCCGAAACATACTATTAAGCTTTTTCCTGTGAAGAAAGAGGAAGGTAGCAACTAATTGTCCCTATGCGAGCCGTATCTTGATCGATATTTGCGGTGAAGCATCCTGAATGATTAAGACGTAGTTTAAGAGCAATGAGTTGACGGTTCGGTCATAGCTGCTTCAAAGGTCGTCCCAGATTGTCTTCACCTTTTCCCCTGTTGGAGCGAGAAAGTAGTTGATCAGTCAGATTGAATAATTCTTATTGTGTATTGTTGTGCATCATACAAATCCATACCATGTCTAGTTTGAGGTGCCATTCCGAGCTATACAAGACAAACCCTTGGTTTCCCTTTAACTAGGGGCTTAGGATGTTAGATGCGCCATTTAATCTTCAAGAAAGATCAACAGTAAGGGCACAAAGCTGCAAAAACTGGATTCGAGATAATGTGAGAAAAATTAATTACGTTAGCACCATCCATCATGTTGTAAATCATTTCCTTTATGGTGCCGGTTTCGTTCAGTTCATTATCTTCCAATATACACTAAAACCAAACGAAGTCTAATGATTTTCAAAATTGATACTGAAATTTGTCATGAGAATTTGAAAGGAATATTTCAAGCTAAAATTTCGATTGAGTGTTTCATAAATTTTTTCCCATCTTCCAGTTCACTGATTTGTATTACTCCAAATTCTATAACTGCTAGCACCAAGCTCCAATAAGCATCTTATTCATCTTAAAATATTAATTAGCAATGACGTGATAGCACCACTGATTAACTCAACAAAGCAATTCATAAATTATCTCATTTTTCATTCGCATATCAATCTCGCGTCTAATTAGCATACAAGAACAAAATAATAGGAGAAAAAGAAAACAGTGAATTTCAAATTTCATCCCACGTTCCTTCCATCCTTTTACGCAAATCTTTGTGAGAAAATAACAAGTTGGGTAAACAGACCTACGCTCATGTCAGAAGGGTTTTGTATTCAATTTTCAAAATGCAGTCACCAGATTGAATAAAGTCAAGAAGCATGTCAATGACGATTTTATTGGAGAAACTATGAAATTCGAAGATCATACTATTATTAACAAAGTTGAAAGAATTTAGACTTCTGAGGTTTTTGTTATTGTTATACTCATAAATATCTCCCTTGATAATTATTTCAGATGTCCATTCGCGAGGGAGGAAACACATTTTTCATGTATTTCCCCCCTGTGCCCCCACTGAAGCAAAAACTGACAGTTCAAGAACTGTTTTAAAAAGCTCCCATGAAAACTTTCATTTCATACTCATATCGGCTAGGTTTGATGAATTTTTTTTTCAAGGGCCACTCTCCTGTACTGTTATCATCGATTAATAGCCAATTTTTTCGAATCCTAGAGTTGTTACAAAGCCCTTTTGTTAGAAGCTCCCTCCCGCCTCCTTGACTTGTTTCACTTATGAGTATTAATTGTAGGTACTCAGCTTCAGTCATTCATTAAATTGAATCAAGTGTTTAAAGCATGCACCTTAAACGTTGAAGTTGGGAAAAAATAACTCAACATTATTCAATCTTCGCATTTAAAACAGCCACTATTTTGTTTTACGATTACTGATACCACTAGCTGAACTGATTCTCAAAGTTATTCATGGCACCTATCATTCCTGAAATTTGCATGCAAATCCTAGCAAAACTGTAGTGTCTGAGTCGGTAAAAAGCGCATGTTGTTCCATAGTAATACAGGAAAATTCAAACTGCTATAACTTCGCTAAATATGATGCAATCTTTATAAAACTTGCAGGGTTAATCAATCTTATAAATAAACATCTGTGTACTGAATTTCATAGAATTTATGGGTACCGTTAAGATTTTATTCAAGAAAACATAAAATCGATAAATCATACTATTACTAACAAAGTTGAGTGAATTGCGACTTCTCACGTATTTGTTGTTATTGTACTCATCAAGGCCTACATTCTTCATTTTTTTCAGATTTTTCGGATGGAAGGTGTCCAATCGCGAGGGGGGGGACACAAATTTTTCGTGTATTTCCCCTCCCTGTGCGCCCCTCGAAGCGAACTTTGCCAAACTTAGACCTGTTTTGAAAAGTTCTCGTCAAGACCTTTCATTTGATACCCATATCGGCTACCTTCAACGAATTTTTTTTTTCGGGGGGTCACTCCCCTATACGGGGAGACCCCCCTTAAATACCTTATAATTTTTTTTATAGTTGAAATTTGAAGAGAACACCACTTTACACCTACATACTAAATTTGATGTTTCTAGCTTAAGTAGTTTCCGAGAAAAACTGCTGTGACACACGGACGGACGGACGGACGGACAGACAGACAGACGGACAGACAGGACGCGATTTTAGAAGGGTTTTGTCAAATTATTTTACAAAACCCTAAAAATGTATCATTAATTGAGAAGGAAACTGATTTTCTCGTGCTGGTGTAAAGAAAAACAAGATAATCAATTTTATAGTGGAAAATTCGGTTATCGTCATTGCTTTTCCCACGAAAATAAACATACAAGGATTTATTTTCAGCCAAAGATTTCATGGAAATTTATTTAGAACATTTTCAAGTTCGTCTATGATTATTTTGTTCGCATAAATGTTTATTGGGAACGGAAGAGAATGTAATTGAAATTGAAAATGCTTTCAATGTCTTGTTGCTTAATGAGCGTCATATAATTTGTAATGGCGTTGTAAAATTCATTTCATTAGATTATTGATATTTTCCAGATCCTTGAATGATTTTCTAGCAGTTAATATATAACATGCTTTCTTTTAAAGCATTCATTCGTGCAAATATAGTATATTAATGGTTGTGAAAAAGAATGTGATTAAAGCATCAATGATTATTTTCCTTTTCTAAGCATCAAAAGTATCTTCACCATGTACTTCAAAGACAATGCCACTCTAATCGATCCTTCTTGGTCCCCATCGAGAATTCTTGCCTCAGACGATGTTTATTTGTTATCATTGCCAGATTACTCGTTCCAACTTCATTTGGAGAACATGCACTTTTATGAGCAAACACAAATCGATTCTCCCCTAAATCGGAAGCGGCAACTGCATCCTCATAAATAACTTGGCGATGTAGTTTTTGACAAGGGAAAACAAGAGAACGTGATTGGAAAGAAATCAAATAAAATTACGATGTCGTATGTTTATCATTACAACTTAAATTCCACTTAAAAACATATAAATGCAACCGACAAGTGATTTGTATAGACATCTGCCATTAAGATGAATTCATGGGATCTGGAACTTCATGAGATGTATCTTGTTGACGCTTTCAACTGGAATGGAAGTCTGGATTTACGAATTGATGGCATGAGTCAGATATTGTTGTGATCATTTTGATAAAGTATGCAGAAGTGATGCAACTCAATTAGTAATGCTGTGAAGATGCTCGTTAAAAATTGTTCTGTTGATTGTTTTTTAAAAACGCTATAAATTTGCAAGTGCTAAATGGTGTCATGGCTAAAGTTATTTGAATGCAATGATGCCACGTGATCATGTGCTGGTATATACGCTGGATTGAGTTAACATCACAATTACAAATATTACAGATGCTCGTGGTGTATTATGTTCTTGAGGAAACGTCAAATGTGCAGGTCGTTTGAAATTCTAAATTTCATCCGTGCGCATTTTTTGGAGTTTTTTACTAACTCTCCCGTCAATCGTTAACAGTAGCAATCATCAAACTTGATGGATGAGATAGGAGTGTTAGTCTTTTAAAAATTTTGATACGAAAATTTTTCCAAATGTTATGAGACAAACTCGAAATTTTATAGGGGTATCCATTTTACGCTTAGGAAAGTAAAGCTAAAGAAAAAACATAAAATATTCAGATGGAAACCAAATTTTTTATTCAATATAAAGATTGAAACTTGCCATTATACGTGAAACACAATATCATTCAAATATTCTCCACGGGACCTCTTACAGACCTCAATCCTTTTGAGGTAATTTTCAATGACTTTTCGGCACATTTCCGGCAATATCTCGGCCATAAATTCACGAATATGGGTTTTCAGTTGCTCAAGATTTTGAGGATTGTTCGCGTTAACACGATCTTTTGCATAGCCCCATAAAAAGAAATCCAAAGGTGTTAGGTCGCAGGATCTTGCGGGCCAATTGACATCACTCAATCTCGAAATTACGCGTCCTGGAAATTTCTCTTGCAAAAGTGCTTGATTAGCCGGTGTTGTGTGGCTTGTGGCTCCATCCTGTTGGAACCACATGTTCTCCAGATTATAATCTCCAGTTTCTCCCCAAAAATAATTGGTTAACATCCGTCCATAGCGGTCATAATTGAGTGTATTGGCTCTTCCTTGATCTTTTTCAAAAAAATACGGGCCAATAACACCACCAGACCATAATGCACACCAAACGGTCACTTTTCCCGGATGCAAAGGCCTTTCTGTGATCACCTGAGGATTTTGAGAGCCCCATATGCAGGAATTCTGTTTATTTACGGAACCACTGAGCGAAAAATGAGCCTCACCACTAAAGAAAATTTTGTTCGAAAAATCGCTATCAATGGCTTGTTGTTCAATCACCCAATTCGCATACATTCTGCGTTGTGTATGGTTTTGAGGCTTAAGTTCTTGAGTGAGTTGGATTTTGTACGGATGGAGATGCAATGCAAAATCCGCCACAAGGCGCCGTAAGACAAGCCCAAATGTTGAGCACGTCGAGGAATCGACAAATTCGGGTCCTCCTCCACACTTTGAGCAACGACTGCGATATTTTCAGCAGAACGAATGTTGCGATGATGCACAGACCTTGCAATATCAATAACCGATCCAGTCTCTTCAAATTTTCTCACTGTGCTCAAAATTGTTTGCTGTGTAGGTCGATTATGTCGACCGTCATCGGCTCGTAAAGTCGTAAATGTTGATACAGCAGAATCACCATTTTTATAATAAAATTTAATGATTTTAACGCGTTATTCGACTGTTAAATGATCCATATTTCTAAATGGCAAACCTTCAGCTAAAAAACATGCCCTGATTGACATTTAGTTTTGACAAATGTCAAATGACAGGGTTATACTTTCCCAGCCACGAAATGGATAACCCTGTATTTAATGAATTATAATCATAAAGGGTACAAATAACAGTTCTTGCTGAGAAGCGTTTCTAAAATTTATTTATTCTTGACTTAAAATAAGTGCGGCCATGTCATATGTTTCGTATAAAACTGTTTTGACAGGAGCGTATTCCTGATTACTGAATTTGTCCAGAGTATTCCTGAATAATAACTTCTGTTTCATGGTATGTATATCTTCTCGAAAAACTGTTGGCTGTGCATGCTATTAGATTCCATCCAAAGATCTTCAAAATTGATGTAATGATTTTTACTACGTCCGTTCGATTCGAGAGGTTTCCCGAACAAAATCTAAACCGACCTCTCTTCGGTTATAGACATGAAGTCTCGGCATGTGTCATCGGACTGCACCCATCAGGCAAACAAACCCGGATACCCTTAGTCTAAACTGAGCTGGCTGCTGGCAGGCTAGCTAGTTCGGAGAAGAATTTCGGTCTCAGGTCTTCCGCAAGCTGATTAAGTCCCAAAATACAGGGTTTTTCGTGAGGGACATAACAATTTTGTATCTTTATATAAACGCACCATCAAACTTTTTAAATAAACTGTCAATGTCAAAACGTTAGTTAAAGCCAAAATTTTTATTATGGTAAAGTTCACGAACCAGCAACGTTTGGAAATAATTAAAAATTACTACCGAAATTCTGAGCGCTGAGCGCTTACTCCAATTTTAGGCCGAAGCTCATTTCTGGCTCAATGGTTTTGTTAATAAGCAAAATATGCATTATTGGTCAGCAACAAACCCGCATGTGTTGATTGAGACACTGGTGCATCTGCAAAAAATTACTTTTTGGTGCGATTTTCATACCGGAGGTGTGATTGGGCCGATTTTTTTCGTGGATGAAAGGCAAATTTGGTAAACGTGTTGTCTCGAGAAATGATCCGGTCGAATGGCCGCCTCGTTCATGCGATCTAACGCCATTGGGTTTCTTTTTATGGATCTATATCAAGTCACTGGTTTATGCGAACAAGACAGCAACTTTAGACGAACTCAAAAACAACATCCAACGCGAAATTGCCAACATTCCGGTCGAAATGTGTGCCAGAGTGGTGGGAAATTGAGTCCAACGAATCGAACGCTGTGAACGAGCTCGTGGTCATCCTATGACCGAAATCGAATTTCATTTATAAAATGTAATGCTTGCACTATCCCTACAATAAATTTGAAGTCAACATCTGAAATATTTCTGTGTTTTATTAATAGTTAAAATTATTATGTCCTTAATAGAAAACCCTTTGCAAGTATCAGCTATCGATTCAAATACCCGATTTGAAACACGTCAATCAACTTCCAACAACTCGACTTTACTTTAGTTTTCATCCCTTTCCGATCGTGTGACCAGTCCAAAAAAGAGATATAAAAAACAACCCAAATCAAAATCACGCGTACCCGAATATGGGGTCGTTCAAGAACAGGGTTTTCCAATAAGAGGTGTTTTTATGATATTAAAAGAAAAATGCCATTTTTTAATATAAATGATCAGATTTTATTTCATTATAAAGAGGAAGTGGAATATAACATCAGGCAAATGACCACCACGACCACGCTTACAGGACCATATCCTTTTCATGGAATTTTCCATAACCAAATCGGAAAGCGGCTGCTCTATGTCCTCGATAGCCTCACGAATTCCATCTTTGAGTTCTTAAATCGACGCTGGGCTGTTGGGGTACGCCTTCTCTTTCACGTAGCCCCAAAGGAAGAAGTCACAAGGTGTTAAATCACAAGATCTCGGTGGCCAATTGTGATTACCGCTTCGAGAGATAACACGGTCCGAAAACTTTTCCCGTAAAACATCAATGGTTTCGTTGCTTGTGTGGCACGTAGCGCCGTCTTGTTGTCCAGATCAATACCATCCAATTCCGGGCATAAAAAATCATTAACCGTCCCTCGAAAGCGCAATCCATTCACCGTAACTGTTGCTCCAGCCTCATTTTCGAAAAAGTAAGGTCCAATGACTCCGCCGGATCATAAACCCCACCACACAGTCACACGTTGAGGATAGAGAGGCTTTTCAACAATAACTCTTGGGTTTTCCGAGCCACAGATGCGACAATTTTGCTTGTTGACGAAGCCACCGAGTTGGAAACGGGCCTCATCACTCAAAATGATTTTTCGATGAAATTCTGGATCATTTTCATGCACTTCAAGGACCCAATCAGCAAAGACACAACGTTGTTGATGATCAACCGGCTTGAGTTCTTGCGTTCACTGAACTTTATAAGCCTTAAGACCCAAACCTTTATGCAAAATACGGTGTAATGACGTTTGTGGAATGCCTAATTCCAAAGAAAGACGAGGAATGGACAAACCTGGATTTTTGTCAACGCTCGGCTACAGCAGCTATATTCTCGGCTGTTCTTGAGTGACGTTCACGGGTTTTATTTTTCACATCACTAAGTTGTCCCAAAAGCTTGAATTTTTCCACCAATTTCTGTATTGCGGTCCGACAAGGTGCTTCACGACGCTCCAAAAATGTTCGAGTTTTACGAACCGTCTCTGCCGAATTTTCACCATTTTATAGTGAACTTTAATAATTTCAATGCGTTGTTGAAGCGTGTATCGTTCCATTTTTATTAATGGCGTAGTTTCTACTTGTCAAATGTCAAAAATGTGACAGCTTCACAAGTAACATCTACCGAAATAGCGGGCTATTCAAAATATCACCTCTTATTGGAAAACCCTTTATTGCGGAAGCTGATTTATTACAATTATTAACACGGGCATCTGGTGGACCGCATTTTCATAACATCCGAAATGTGACGAATATTTTATCAGACATGTGACGAATATTTTATCAGGAATGTCGGCAGCGCAGCTTGTTGATCGCGTTACGAAATTTGTCGAGGCATATCAGTGGAACGATCGAGTTTTGGTGTTCGACGTGCCACTCCCTAAAGGGGCCTGCTAAAATTTGGAGCGATGGTTCTGCGCGGGTTCCTGGGAGCTGGCTTGAGCTGGCCGAATCATTGAGGTGAGATTTCCCTAGCCATGAAAGTGAGGCCGATGGTCACATAAAAATGATGAATCGCACCAGGGAGCCGAGCGAGACAGCACAAAGTTATTTCTATACTATGCTAGCATTGTGAAGACGAGGTAACTTGAGCGATCACGCTATAATCCGGTATATAAGGAACGGGCTACAGCATCCATTTTTGCCAAATGCGATCGCGAGCTTAATTTCGGACACCGTCAACGATCTTTTAGCCGCGATAAAGAATTTCGAAACGACTTCCGTTCGAATTCCCGAGCCACGAACGGAGTTGAGACGAAATTTTGGGCCCCCTACACCGAAACAGCGAGGTATTATGTCATCAAATGCGCGGGCGCCGCCGACTTCGTGCAATTCGGAATCCCGTCGAATCCGATGTTATAATTGTCTTGAGGTGGGGCATATTTCGATGAACTGTCAAAAACCGCAACGGAATTAAAGATGCGAAAAGTGTCAACGAATATCGCATACGACCAATCGATGTCCGGAAAATGAAACTGCGACCGCCGTCAGTAATGTTCGTCGCATAGAATCAACAGAAAGAATTAATCCGCTTGTTAAGCAAGTTCTTCTCAACGGAAACAAAATTAAATCCTTCATCGACCCCGGCAGCGAAAGAACACTCAATCAACGAACGATCGCAATGTCGGTGGGAGGCGTGAAGCAGTGTTCTCACCGATCATCCTGCGAGGATTTGAAGGAGCTTCAGTAACGGGCAAGCAGATACTCGAGGCCGAAATTCAGTTGGATGGTAAGAATCTCAATGCGAGGATTTTTCCGGTGGTTGACAACTTCATCTCGGAGCCACTTTTATTGGGGTCGACTGATCATTGAACCGGGAGCTTGTCGATTGGAAAACGCTCCAACATTTGAGCCAACGCTATCGGCCAAAGAAAAGGACCAACTGTATCAGCTCATCAGTGAGCATAGAGAATGCTTCTCTGAATCGCTTGCTCAGTTAGGTCAATGCAACTCGGTAACGATGACGATAAGATTAACGACCTTAAAGGCTGCCCGACGCCAGCCATACCGGATACCGTTCGCAAAGCGTGAGCGTGTTCAAAAAAGAGTAAACGAAGTGCTCAAAAACGATATCATGCGTCCATCGTCATCAGAATACTCGTCACTAATTGCCCTCGTTCGCAAACAAAATGGTGAGGACCGTCTCTGTGTTGATTTCCGTGAGCTCCATGCTATCATCGAAAACCGTCCGTTTCTCATGCCAACTGTTGAGGAGCAGCTATCATCGATCGCTGGGAATTTATTTTACACGACTCTCGATTTAATATTCGGCTATTATCAAATATCAATCGCAGAAGAGTGCAGGAAATACACTGCATTTGTCACGCATGCAGGCCAGTACGAATTCAACCGGATGCCTTTCGACCTGTGCAATGCATCGAGTTATTTTCATGAGGCCATTACCAAGTTGGTACCACAAATGAGAAATCTAGGAGTTAGCTACGTAGGTGAAGTAATTCTGCCCAGCAAAACCATCGCCGAGGGTTTAATCAAGCTCCGTGAACTCCTGGTTATACTTCGAGATGCCAGTATGACGCTTCGACCCTCTAATTGTATGTTTTTGTCTAAACAAATCACGTTTTTGGATCATCGAGTCGATGAGGACGGAATGAAACCGGGAGCTGAAAAGACTGATGCAATTCGAGAGTTTCCGGAACCAACCAACGTTACAGAAGTTCGAAGGTTTCTGGGCTTGAGCGGGTTTTTCCTTAAATTCATTCGCGACTATTCTCTAATATCGAGGCCGCTTACACTTTTGTTGAAGCAGAAGGACAATTCCCAATTTTGTTGGTCGACCGAACAACGAGACGCATTCGAAAAATTGAAATCAGCACTTTGCTGCAATCCACTGCTCAGTGCATACAATCCGACGAAGGAACATCAAGTTCACACTGACGCAAGCATATTGGGTCTTACCGGAATCCTCATGCAACGAGACAACGGTGGCAATTTCAGACCGGTTTTCTACTACAGCCGCCAGTGTACCGGATCCGAAAGCAGATACCATAGTCATGAGCTTGACGTTTTGGCTATCGTCGAGTCGTTAGAAAGATTCCTCATTTATTTGCTCGGTAAGCATTTCGAGATAATTACCGACTACGCCGCAATTCGCACCACAAGAACGTCTAAGCCATTGCTGCCGCACCACGGTCGATGGTTTCTGAAGCTACAGGAGCACGATTTCCGCATCATGCATCGATCGGCTGAACGCATGAGTCACGCAGATGCTCTAAGCAGGACTCCAAATGAACCACCGAACGAGCCAGAGATAGCACGGGGGAACATAATGCGAGTGGAAGAAAACGAAGACTGGCTTGTGCTCATACAGACAAGACGTGAGGTTGAAGGAGTTAATCGAAGTTCTGAGAGGCGATATTGAGTCTGTTCAAGCCAAACAGATCAAGTCAGATTATCAGCTCAAAAACGGTCGTTTATATCGTATGATCGACCAAGATCTCAAATTCGTCGTTCCGTCTGCAGTCAGATGGAAAATCATCCCCACGTACCGCGATGACATGGGCCACTTTGGTCTTGAGAAGAACATAAATCTAGTTCGGCAAGATTTTTGGTTCAACAATCTCCGAAAATACATCAAGTCGTACATCGCAGCATGCTTAGAGTGCTGCTATAATAAAGGAATTGCAGGCGAACCGGAGGGTCAACTTTATTCGGATGAGGTGACATCTATTCCGTTCTGGACGTTGCACCTGGGTCACTTGGGAGTTCTTTCACGCAGTCGTCGAAGTAATTTGCACATCATTGGAAAAGCTGATTCGTTCAATAAGTACTTAATTTTGAGAGCTGTCAACACTACGAAATCGAAGCCTGTCATCGACGCATTCGGGGATCTGACGTTGTACTTCGGTCTACCTAAGCATATAATTAGCGGTCGAAGCACTGCTTTTACATCACGAGATTTTGCTGAATTCTGCGCATCTAATGAGATTCAACATATTAAAGTTGCCGTCAGAACACCTCGAGCGAATGGCCAAATCGAACGTGCAAATCAGTCCATCTTATCATTTCAAAGAACTGCACCAACTGATCACAAGTATTGGGATTTACAATTGCGCAATCTTCAGTGGTCTCTTAATTCGCAATGTCACCTTGTGACTCAGTTTAGTCCGATTGAGTTGAGATTCGATTATAGCCTTCGAGACAGCATCACAAATCGGCTAGTTATGGGTCTAACATAAGATAAACTGACTGCTGATCCAACGGAATGCGATATGGTTAACCGAAGACGAGAGAAATGGAGATTGAGGTTCAACGTGAAACACAAGAAACCTTTTATCTACAAGGAAGGAGGACTCATGGTTCTAGAGAACGTACCTGCTGCTACGGGAGAATCTCGAAAGTTAGAACCGAAATATCGTGGAACCTACGTCATTTCGAGAGTTTTACGAAACGACAGATATCTCGTCGAGGACGTGGGAATCGCACGTCCCAACCAACGGGAATTCTGTTCGGTGTATACGAGCGAAAAGTTGAAACCGTGGATCGTCGTGAGTCCCGAACTCGATTTTTACGATGATTCAGACACGGAGTAATGAATCAAGACGACTCAATGTGAGGATGGTCGAGTGTCATGGCAACACCAATTGAAGAGCACCGGCCACGGAAGAAATCGAGAAGAGTCAGTCGCATCCGAACCATCAACCGAGTCATTGTATTTTGAACACAATAAATTGATTATTAAAAAACGCTGCGCGTTAGTTTATTGTTTTCCCTCTACAATTATCCTGTTCCCAAATTCCATCCCTGACATAAGTGCAAACGATACCGGCTCGACGGACCAATGTTTTGGCGCAGATCCTGGAAACGAAAATAGTATGGGAAGGATCGTTCCTCAAAAATTCAGCCACACCAGCTGTTATTGAAGAGTTTTCGGGATAATTCGATATACTCAATGTTTGTAGAATATATCGAATTAGGGTAGACTGGGAGGAAATACAAGTACTAGATTTGTTATGGTTGATTCATACGACAGAAGTGTTCTTTATTAATTTATCAGAGTGTATTTATAACAATTTTTTCTACAATCTTCAAAACGGAATTATTTTAATCGAAAGCAAGTTCTTTAAACGAAAATTTGCAAGCCAGCAGTCATCGTAAATGTTAAGTTTTATTGATCGTATGATTATGCAAGCTGGTATTTAAATTGAAAATGTTAAACTATGGTCAACAAACAATTAAAATGAATGAATTGCAAGGTAGCATTTACATAAATTGAAAGTATTGAACCATAGGCAATATGCTGCATTGTATTTCATGAAAACAATGAAATTGATTAAACTGTTGAATTGTGCTGGCTTGTATTCTAAGTTAATCGGAGAAATTTTGGCCTATGTAATTTGCTTTGCTATACTTTTTTCAGGAACTGAACAAAGACTGAAACAGAAATAAATGATTTTTATATCTACCTTCAAATTCATCGTTTGCATGAATAATTGAACCCTAAGTGGCCCAATGTTACCTCAAAACAACATTTTTGAATGGCTAGTCAGGAACGAGTAGAACGTTGACTCATTTTTTTCTCTTCCGCCGTTGGGGCTGAAACAGTTAAAAAACAATTTAATTTGGTCAATGATTTATTTTTTGCATTTAGTGTAACGTTAAATTTTCCTTTTTGAAAAATCAACAAAAGTCGGCCACCATAGCTAGATTATGAGGAAAAAAGTCTTAATGAGAGTTTAAAAATTAATTTTGAGCATCATTCTGCATTCTAAGTCTTGGTACATATAACTGAAGCAATTAATTTGCTAAAAGTTGATAACGCTCTGATTTTTGTTATCTAGAAAGCCTTTCGACGAGGCACGTCAATGCTTGCAGTACCTCTTGATTTAATTTTAGGATAAACAATTTGTTACGAAATATAAATTAAACCCCAAAACCATTCCTAGAAGAGAAGGATTCCTTGCACTCCAACATTTTATTCGGAAGATTACCAAGGAACCACTCAACGCGCTGAAGTACTGGTGGCAAGGCTTAAAGTAAGGTTAGGATAACCGGTGTAAATCATTAGCATTAAGTAATGTTAGGTACTAATTACTAAGCGAAATAAAACCCTATAAGGTTCAATTGAAACTCAACATAGCAGCAATTAAAGCCAAAAGAAATATATGCCGAAATAAGCACGATTGGTTCCAGAGAACCATCAAAAAAGAAAAAGAAAATGAAGAATGTATCATTTTATTGACACCTTTTAAATCTGTATTCGCAAATCTTATAATCTGACTGCAGTAGCTAGCCAAAATGCTGGCTTTGGGAAAGCTTTATCGAGAAGCACAATCACAAAAATGTCGGGAAATCAAGCGGGTAAACAAAAGTTGTCCATAAGCCTTGCTACGACTGCTATTTCGTCTGGCAATAGCCAATCCTCAATGCAAAATACTATTAACTCTCCAGTATCACCGCAACCAACTGAAGGAGTAGTGTTCGCTGCTAGCGATAATGGAACAAGGTTGGGTTATGTTCAGGTAACACAACATCATAAGGAGAATTTAGTGACGACGAAAGACCGTAAAAAATCTGAGTCTTCATCATCAACCCTCGCTGGTAACGAGAAACAACAACACTAACAGCAGCAACCACTCATCAATGTCGATAGGGATGAGATGAAGGATATCGCAGTCACTAATTCCACAGCGAAAACGACACAACACCATCGTTACAACAGTAACCCAAACGGCAACAGCCGCGAAACTAAAGAGCAAAAGACTCTGAACAAAACGACGCAGGAAAGGCGTGACACGACTGATAGTGGCAACGGTACCAATAATGACAACTGCGCCACTTTAATCGAATGTCTAGATTATTAATCAGTGTTGATATTTGCGTATGATTTGTGATAATTGAGATTCCTATGCAAAATGGAAGCGCATGGCTCGGAATCAAAATCAAGTGCACCCGGGGCGGTGTCGGCAGCCGCTAACGAGGCTGCAAATAAGCAAAAGGAGAATGGGAACGGCAATGTTGCAGCGGCCGTGACTACTGCGAATTCCAGCATGGTTGATTCAAAAGTTAAAATGTCTACAACGCAAACCTTCACCACCGCCGCTCCAATGGTTTCCTTTGCAGAATTTACATCGTGAGAACGTTTGCTACCGCTTGAAGATTCAACGCTAGACGATATGCCGAAATATTGCAAGAATATTTTTTGCATGCATCGATACGCAAAAAAATGAAACAAGTCGATTTATTGATGATACTCACGTTGTGCATAGCACTGGAATCAAGCTTTACTCTGACCGATAGATTGGCGAAAGTCCAGCTAGACCCTGTCTATTGGGGATCATCCTTTCATAAGACAAATACTGAACAACTTGCCGAAAATTCCCAGCGATCTGAAAGGAAATAACGTGACACGACTGATGTTTTTAATTTAACATTTTACCCGCTTCCAAATATTACTGGCATTGTCCTGATAGGAATTCAAAGTGGTGAATTTTTGATACTGACAACACCGGGGTCTGATGAACCTGGTCGGAGTATACGTCTACGGATTCCAAGACACGTTCTATCTTCAATCAAATCCCAATCGATTTCTGCGAGATTTCGTAATCTGAAAGAACTCTCGTATGAATTGAAGGAGAAATTGGTCGCTCTAGCGAGAATCCATTTATCGGAGCTTTCGGGGTGTGAAGTATATTTGGGATTGTGCGGTATACCGGAAGAAATTATTTACTCAATTTTAAGAAACATGAAGTTAAATACTGCACAGGATTTATTAAAAACTTGCCGGAAAATTAGGTGCATATGTGAAAACTATCGCAATCATAGACCTACGAAAAGATGTGATGTGATATCGTTGATCGCGACGAACATAAATATACGCGCACGGAGTCACAAGCATCAACACAACTGACACTTCAATCAAAACAATCGGTAAGGTTGTTATTGATAATACAGTACTGTGCGCAAAAGGAAGATGGCCACCAAGTAAAAAACTGGGTTTGCGCACGAGATAACGAGATAAACGCTGCAAAGTTTAGCAGCCGTGATGAATGTTGTGGCCTTGAACTTGGGTTCTTCTCAAGTCAAAGAGCCGTTGGGCCAAGTCAATAAAAGAGCCAGCGACGATGGAAACGGTATCTCTTTTTTCACGGATATTTGGCCAGCAAAGAACATCTTGCGAACCAACAAGCAGCGATCAACCCATTCTCAGGAGGAGAAAGATCAACCCATTGGGAGAAGGAGAAAAATTGCTCGAGCCAACCGACGAAGGAAATCGGATCAGACATATTGAGTTGAGGTGCGAGGACTTCGCTCATCGGCGGAGCTCCCAACGTGGCAAGTAAGAAACGGTGTAAGTGTTAAGACTTGATAATTACATTTTGAATAATAATTTGCATTAAACATATTGGTGTAGAATTTTATTACTTAGATGAAATTTTGTGTCATTTAAAGTGTTTCAGCAGTGCGTTTGCGCGTGGAGCGCGCAGTGTTGGCGGAAAGCTTAGATTTGACCTAGAGTGCGCAAGGATCCTTCCCATCTAGGATCTCAATCCGCCTTAGCTCTCTTCAGTTTTTTTTCAGTTCAGTTAGTTCTCCTCAGTGTAAATTAGTGGTGTTAGGGGAATTCTGTGGAAGTGGTGATACTCGGCTCGACGAGCCGAATAAAGGCCACCAATGATTATTCTGGTAGAAGGACCATTCCGGGGAGCCCCAAGCTCGCGAATTGGCTCCTGGGGGCGATTCTAGGGTTGGCGAGTGGGGCTACATACCCCGTCTTCACAGGCTGGTCGGGACCTCAAGGCCCCCAGCCGGAATCGCTTGTTGCGAAATAGCGCCCATTTTTTTGACGTAACAAATTCGTCCTTAAACAATAACCTATGCTTTTGATCTAGTATAATTTATTCTTCCAGCTTAAGAAGGTAGTTCATCATTTTTCGCATCTGGAGAATCTTATCGTGCAAAAATAGTTAATATCTATATGAAGGGAAAGCACCCGTCGCAACAAAGACACTGTATACGGTACTTTAATTTTTCCGCATTTCTTCCACTTCAAAAACTCCATATAACAAGAAATACTTTTATATCACAAGTTAGGTGTCTACTTTTACTTTTCTGCTACTGCATACTTTTCTCTGACTCCACGTTTTAAAAGGGTCGGAGCAAGTGTGATTACTATCTAATTAAAATTACTGTCTAAACTGTCGTAACTATCTGCATCTGTCATTATTAGCTCTTCACTCTTTGTCTCGCATAGGTATAAGATAAAGTGTAAAATTTTTCCACATGGACAGATAAATCGATGTTCATATAATATCACTGAATGTGTCAATTATTTGTCACCTGAATGTTTTCGGTTAAATGATTTGATATTTTGAAATGAAACATTCAAGCGATTTAAAACGATCGACTTAAAACATTTTACCTAGTCAAAAGTTTTCTCTATAACTAAATTGAAAAACTTACTCGAAAAAACTTACAAAAATAATTTAAATATTTACCGCTTTGGTCATCATTCTGCATATTTCATAATAAGAAGTGACTTAACACTTACTTTATGCACAGTGAAATTGATTGAGCCCTCAACGAAGATGCGGTGCTAAAATTGATTTGGTTAGAATTCATATGATTTTAGTATAAATACATACTTATCATGGTCTTCAATTAAACCTGCAATTTAACTTTGCGCCCAATAATTTAAATTAAGTGAGTAAAAATTGAAATATATTCCTGTAAATTCGTACTTTCCGCAAAAATATTCAATTTTATCAAATGGAAATGGGTAATGCAATTCAGCATTTCGAAACGTAATTTCCTGGCCGATGATCTTCAATATCCGCGCAATCTTTTACAAATGATTACTTGATCGACTGCTTGGCGCCTGTTACATGCAATAATTGCAAGGAAAACACTTATAACATTCCCACAGTCATTATCATTTCGTATCTGTTATTCTTAACTTTCTTATTTCGAGCTACCGCAAACAAATAACATCTCTACAAAACTTTTCATCAAACAGCGGCTCTTATTTTACTCTGCTATTGAATGAATCTAAATGCATAACCAACGCGACTACGATCGAACGTACGTATAAACACATTGGATTAGAACTGAATGTAATTGCTATTAAAAAACGAAGCGTAATAAATTGCAATTAGATCGAATTAACCCGTCAATAGATTGGTCGTTGCATTTGGAAGAAAGCGGGAAGCTGATAGAACGATCTGTAGTCGTTATTTGGACTAGTGGCGGCGGTTTTAGTATGAAGAGATGGGTGTAGCGGGTACTAAACGGCGTACACCAGTTGATGATGGTGGTTTTAATGATGATAATGACGACGATGATGTGCATCAACTCATTTGTTCACATCTCCAATAGACATCCAAAGTACTTCTTGTATTAGCCAAACACTACTATTTTATTAGCATTAAATTATAATTAATGGCGTTCATGTGGGGCAGACATTCATTAAACATCATGAAATAATACAAAAGAAATAGAGGACGCTGCAATTTCAAATGACATGGGGCGAATTAACGCAAGCAAATGGTTTCGCTACTATTATTTGCATAGGCGAATAATTGGGTCAATAGAGTATAATAGGATGTAATGCAATGTACGTATGTAGAGCTTTGAATGATTTCATCTTGCATATCTTCGCAAATTGTTATGAAACAAGTAATTGGCGAGATGATCTTAGATCCACTTATAGTTTAATCTTACGACTTTCACGAGGCGCTTGGATGTAAACAGGATTTGTTACAACTATACAATCATCTTTAGGGAATCTATAATATCTGCTTCTACGAGTATCTAGTGTGACGTTACTTTCGCGTGCATTTTTAGAGCCAGGAATACATGCATTGGGTTTCACCCTGGATCTACTCGTAGTTGGGGTGTAGGGACTAATAGTGAAAGAGTCAAATGCAACAGCGGAATATTTTTGTGCCATCGTTAGACATTTATTGTTTATTTCTTTATCGAGTTATTCAGGATCGCAAACCACCATATAACATGTTATAACACGAAACTTTCGGCTATTCGTTGCTCCCATAGAGGTACATACAGGAGACGGCGAAAGATCAAATTCATGAAGCCACGAGCTTTTGCCTTTGCTATTGTAATAACTCGCATAGGCTCGAAGCAAATTTCGAAATTGGGGTCGAAATTTCGTTCATCATATTATAAGGTGTATCATACTCTTGGCGATAAACTTTATGAGTGTGCAGCGTTTGAAAATTAATTGTTTACTACAAAAAGAAAGCCAAAAAATTGTCATATGTGCTGATATTATTATTCTGGTGGAATTATCTTGCAAACGCTAGAGAGGGTACCACTTTTGACCTACGTAGAAAATTTCATCATTCTAGCTTGTGTGGTTTGCGAGAAAACTTGCTGTGACGCACGGGCGGATGGACAGGCAGACGAAAAGATAGATCGCGATTTTAATAGGGCATTGTAAAAATATTTTACAATCCCCTAAAATTGTCTGTTGTATAAATACTTACAAGTTACGCCATTAAAAATGTTTCCACGATACACTACTTCAGTTGCTACTAAAATAGCGAATTGCGCTTACCTTCTGACCTTTGTGGGCCGCCATTTTGAATGAATGCATTTGATTTTAGATTTTGAAAAATATTTCAATCTGAGAGTCTCATCAGTCAATTTGCCCAATCTTATATAAGTCAGCTTCCCTCTAAACAGGGCAAAAGTATTGAATTTTCAATGAAAATGGCAGCGACAAATATTAGGTTTAAATTTTCGACTTCTTTATTTTTCATCCGATTTTGATAATTTTTTGCTTAGTATAAGGACTTAGTACAATTATCCATAATCTCAAGTTTCATTAAAATCTATTCGAAAATTTGGCCACTAGAGGGCCACAAAAATCTGAAAAAATCGCATATTTCAATCGCCGCCATTTTGAAACTTGAGCATGTATGTGCACCAAAATAGCAAAATGTTTAGATCTAATTGTTTTCTATTTTGAAAATAAATTTCATTTACATCGAATCAAAATTGGGTCTTTCAGAAGCCTTTGAAATTTCTAGCTTCAACTAGCCGCCATTTTGTTTTTGGAGACCTGATCTCTAGTTTTTTTTACATAATTCTTTAGACATTTACAGTTTTTATCAAAAAACCGAATTTCATTAACATCAGTTGAAAAGTTTGGTCACAACAACAACATCCAATGCTTACACGCTTTTCGACGTCTGAGCGGCCACCATTTTGTTTAAAACGGTTCGACTTTGGATTTTTTATTGCGAAATTCATCGCATACTTCAACAAACCTCTGTACCAAATTTCATCCAAATAGGAGCCATGGTTTGGTCAGAAATGAAATCACGAATGTTTGTCTAAAATGGCCGCCATTTTGTTTTCCTTCGACCGATTTAGCTGGTTAAACAACTTAACTGAGATATTCACGCAACACGCCTTTCCGAAAAATTTTGTGAAAATTGGAGCGAAATTGTGACCTCTAGCATAGTCACGATTTTCGTTATATCATATATATATATATATATATATATATATATATATATATATATATATATATATATATACACATATATATATATATATACATATGTATGTATATATGTTTACATATATATGTATATATATATATATATATATATATATATATATATATATATATATATATGTATATATTTATATACATAAATATATATAAAGTACTCTACGCAATAGGTAAATTTCTCTTGAGAAATCCACCTAAAATAAAAAAAAAACCGACTCCAAAGTAAGAAAGATGAATAAAATTTTTTAAAAGCGGTGTTATATTAGTGATATTACATGGTGATCACCTCCATAAAATTCATTTCATCCTTTCATTTCCACTTTGAAGTCGGTTTTCTTCGTTTTCCGGTAAATAAACAAATATTTTCAAATTAAACCGCCATGCATGCAATTTCTGCATTAATTGGCTCGATTTTCAACAATAATTTCAGTCCCATCACCACGACTTCAGAAACATAGAAAAACATTTTTAAATTCAACCGACCAGTTTTCGAAATTAATAAAACAGCTTCCATATTGCAGGTGCACTGCATTGATACGAGATCTCGTATTTTAGAAAACTTTCAAAGTTTTTCAATTAAAACGTTTACTCCGATACATGAAACTTTTACAAGCACCTTCGCAACAACAAAACTAATTATTTTCAACAATTTAATCTTAACACCATTATGGACGGAGCCGACAAAATTTCAACATTTGCGCGGAACATCTATTTCACATGCAATTTGCACTTTGATAACTACGAACTTTTACTGAAAAACACAATTAATTACTTCAAAACGAAATTTTAAGGATAACTTAGGCTCATTTAAATCCATAGGAATAAAAATCAGAAAAAAAAGCGCGTAAATACTTACAATGCAAGCGAGTTTCAGTTGCATGTTATCGGAATGCTATGACCGTCGTCAAATCTGTTTCACCCGAGAAAATCTTTAAATTCGCGTCTCCCATATACCGTTTATAGTAGGAACGATTCACACAACATTCGAAATTATGTTTTCATTCACAAAACGCACCGAAAACCTGGACGGACACAGAAAACATCACGTAAATTATACCCGGACTCGTACTCGTAATTGTTTCCTAGACTGCACTTTACTTACCTAAATAATGAGAAATACTCGATGACGCTTTCACATTTTTACTCACGTTTACACATTGAACACTTTATTTTCGAAATGAAAACGCTTGTTTCGGGTGGTTTGTATAACCACCCGAAACAAGCGTTTTCATTGAAAATTTTTAAAAATTACGAATTTTGATCGAATTTTCGCAAGAATTGTCAGCTGACTATTTTCCATCAGCTGAAACATTATTTCCGGAATCAGGGGTGTCACAATTGTTGATTTCGATCGAAAACGATTTAAATGTGGCGCACTTCGTAGTTTGTTAGTACATTTTATGGAAAACAAAGAAGTTTGTTGAACAATATTTGGAGGCATTGTTTACAATTGTAAATGCTGTATGATCATTAGAGAGAAAACTAAAAATAATGAACCTTTTTAGCTTTTTCGAAATTAATTTCGAACAATGATAGCATTTGGAAAATCATACGTAAGCTCATTCGTGAAAGTCTAAAAGCTTTCGAAAATAGGAGTATACGTACATGAAATGTTTGTTCGTATTGAGCATGTATTAAGAGACTTCAATATTTTATATGGGAAATGAAAGCTCGCCGTCTCCAATGTATACCTCTATGGTTGCTCCTTAGCCGATAGGCCCTGTTCATGTTCATGGAGATGGACAGAGTTGTAAGTTAACCTATTCAAAGAGGTACGCAGATCCATAGTATACTCACATAGTATCCTCACTCAATCTACCCTCCAGAAAACTCCGAACACAAGCCGAAGAGCGACCATAAACCTTCGGTAGCAGGTAGGTAGGTAACTTCTGACGTGAGAATTGGCGCGAGTACAAACATGTGCTTCGATGAGAGATTTCAGGATTACCAGATCTTAAAAAATCAATAACTTTGCAGAAAAAAATTTGTCCTATGCAATCTTTTAGTTTTTTATTAGGATCTGACAGCACTCCCATGTTCTGAAATGCGTAAAAGGACACGTGCGTCGGAAATTTTATTTGCTTTTTATTTCGTTTTTTGAATAAGACAGGCCTCGGCTCAGCTGGCCGGCCCCTGGTAAAATTCAGAAGCTATGCAACACAGGGTAAATGGAAGGTGTGGATACTATGTGAATGTACTATGCGTGGATCGTTTTCCTTCGCTGACTGATTGGGCTGAAGTGCAAAGCGAAGCATCGCTGCGGGGCTTCCCCGATTTGAAATAAGTATCTTGCTGGTTCGATATTACTCTCACAAAGTCAGAACTCAATAAAGCACGTATTTTCAAAACACCTATGTGATCACTTCTCTTACAAACTAATTAAGCCCTCGCCTCAACATCAACAATTAATACATATATGTACTTAGCAACATATTCACACAATTCCATAATCATTCCTTTTCAATTAATTCAAATTCAAGAACTGTACTTTAAAAGAAATTGAGTTAAAAGAAATTGAGTATTAGTAATTTAAATTTTTGTGTCGAGCCGGAGGTCTCAACGATTGTATGACTGCGGAAGCAGCAATGGGCTGGACACATGAATCGTATGGACGAGCACCGAATACCCAAAAAGATATTCGTTGGGAGAACTGAAGGGCGGAGACCAGTGGGGAAACCGAGGAAACGCTGACATGACTCAGTCGACGAAGACAGTTCATCGCTGCTCGGATTTTGGGATTGGAGGACGCGGTCAATGGACCGAGACAGTTGGAGGCACTATTTTCAGGAAGCAAAGGCCCGAGACGGGCGGTAGTGCTACGAAGAAGAAGGCAAATTTAAATGCTACTCATTACGACTCGGCGTGAGGGTTCCTCCGGCTAAGGACCTCGGACCCGGTTTGCTGTCGGAGACGGTCGTAGGAGGCGCCACTCGCTTATTACTTGGTCCTAAATAGCCGCCAAGTGAGAACGCGGCCGCCGAATACCCCTCGCACAGCTCGAAATACCACACACTATTTTGCTCTAAAAGGGGAGGATTAGTCTCACCGGGCGACCACTTGCACAACTTTACCGGGCTCAGACTACCCGACATAGCTCGCACCGAGCGAAGACCTGAAAACACCCGAGCTAAAAATCACGAATCAATTCGCACTGAATTATATTCCCGAACACACCCGAGCCAGGTGTACAATTTATCTTCGTGTCTATATTTATTTAATGACGAAAAATATGTTCAATTATTTAATTATTTATTTAATGGTAAAGTGCAATAATTAAAAAACAAGAACTTTGATTAAACAATATGCAAAATTTAACTTACATGTATCTATTTGGGGCCCCCCGAAGTAATGTGCGTTGCGAAGCTCTACTGCCAGCGCGCTTCTTGTTGAGCTGATATCGCCAACCTCCCTTAATTATATGGTTTTCGCTGTTTTAACTTTCTCTGTTGTAAAATTCTGCCCTCGACGAATTCCAGGAGAAATTTTGTGTCGCTCTCCAGACTCGGTCCTCTGTTGTTGATACTTGTCCGCCAGAAAAAGAAGAGACCCGTTTTTTTTTCTACGTTTTTCATCGGCTCGGTTTTAATCGGTGAGCCGTAAATTTTACTTCTGGGCGATTCAACTTTCAATTGCGATCCCCCAACTGGTGTTCACCGGGTAATTGAAATCCAAATTTCCCTTTATCTAGTACATTCGCCATCAGGTGTAAATTTCAAAGTGACTGACACTTTGTTAGTGTTATGTTTTTGGTTGCTCCGAGTGAAATGTCGGAAAGTTATTTTCTTGATTGGTGCCGGGAAAGAAGGAAACATTTTAAAATTCATGACCTATAAACCAGTAGCTTCATCAGCAATATTTCGAATGTATTCATCATCTACACATAAAAGTACATTCTCAGGTTTGATATCAGTATGCATTATTTTACAGCATGTATGAAGAAAATCAAGCCCTGCCAATACTTGCCGTATGATTGATTTTACATTGGTTATTGGAATTCCTCTATAGTTGGATTTTCGAATCGCCAGTTAGATTGTCTCAAAACTTCGTACAGATATTTGATCCATTTATTCCGCTTATGCGAAAATAATTTAAAAAGCTGAACTCTTTTATTTCGCCGAGGATCAGCAGGGTCACTATCTCGAACAGATTAAAAATCTTTATTTCGTCTTAAGCCGTTTCTGCAAAGTGTGGGGCTGGCTTAACTATTTTAACAGCAACATATCGTTTATCTTGAAAATACCAACAAAGCCAAACAGTGAAAAAATGTCCCCATCCTATTTTCCGTATTACATGATATCGGCTTAATTTATTAGCCATGAATGATTCAGGCAGTCGGCAGCTGTAGCTCGCTTCTTAGAATCAAATTTTCCACAAGAACATCCACAAGGCTCCACGGTTTCAGAACTGTAATGTTTCTCAACTCCCCCTTTTTATTAAAGGAAAACTGTGTATAAGCACCCCGCAAAATTAAAGCTTTGGGTATAGGTCCAAGTAATTCAATAATATGTGCAATATGATCTTCGTCACCCAAATAATTTTCACCAGAGTAAGGCTCAAACAAGTAATCACCCGTCATACAAGCTATGCTCCAAACATCTGCCGAAGTGTCATAACCTGCTCCTAAAATTACCTATAACGACCTGGATTGTACCGTTTGAATATCCTCTTTAAAGTGTTTATAAGTCCAACAGGCATTTCCTAAATCAGCTTTTTGACATTAACATCACAGACTTCCAAAGCAGGATCCGTTTTACGTATTTTATTTTCGATGCAAGACTCTTTTTCGGTTTTATTATATCCAGTAGCAAGGTGCTGTGGTTCGCTTGGGTCATCGAAAACTTTGTTACATCTTCTTACTGGTTACGCAACTCGATTTTCAGTACCAGCAGTAGCAGTTTCGTCCCCCTTCGATAAAATAACATTCTCAATGGACGATTTACCATGCGGTAGGCATTCTTTTGAAAAAGCACTGCATATTTTTTTATGATTGGTAGACGATCGTTTTTCAGTTTCAAGAGTACTGGCACTCAATTGAAGTAGATTCTGATAACTGTCATCATGCCCATTGGCAGGGACTGCGAATTTGTCATCGTATATTCCAATGTCTAGCAGGTTTTGTGAACTTGTTACCATATCGTTGCATTGAAAGCTACTCTGCTCCAGATAATCTCACAAGTTCCAAACGCTGCGTTGCTTTTTTTTTATTTTTGCTCATATTACTTGTGATTGTTGATTCCCGGTGGTTATATTACTGTGTCCATATCACAGTCATCTTCATTCCGTTTCGTGTAGCATTGTACACAGCGTTTAGAGCGTGGCCAATTTAAGTAAGTACATCTCGGGCATGGCCATTTTGCTTTGGATGCATCTTGATTTGAAAAATGAAATTGCATTGCGAGAAACTTAAGCTTGATGCCTCGATCAGAGGATGACAACTGTTGGACTAGGCTGGGGTGGGCTTAATCGGAAAATGTCCTCGTTAAGAAGCGGTTTTAATCCTTTACACATAGTGCATTTCAAAGATGATTGAAAATTCTCATAGGTGCAATATTCACAGATCTATTTTTTGGGTGTCGAGTGGCGATGTTTGTTCGCACATTGTCATCTCCCGTTGCTGCTGCTGAAAAACTATTTTCTTTTTATGTTTAATGGAACCATTTTTTGTTTTCTTTACGTTTTGTTTATTTTTACTTTAACATTTTTATTTTAACCTTTTAACATTTTTATTTCATTATTTTTACTTTAACATTTTTATTTTTAACCTTGGCTCGGGCGATATTTTAACGACCGCAGGAAAAAAGTGCAAATGGTTTCCTTGACAGTATTTCTTCCCATACTTCTGATGAATTGAAAAAGTAATTGACCAACAAGCTGGTTGATGATGAGCATTTTTAACAGGCAATTTGGAAAAGCCTGTTGCTGTCACACAAGCTGATGCCATCAACGCCACGATGTAACAAACAGCCGACGAGATGAGATCGGCCGATTTCGTAACAATTCCCAGGTATTTGGGGCTTGTCATCTTATAATATTGGGTTTCAGTAGATATAGTCCAGAACTAGCAATTTATGACTTGGAAAGTTTTTTTCGAAATACTAAATTAAATTTGCAAAAAAATTTTTTATTGGTGAAGTGGTTTTGAGAGCTTATGCTAAACAATCTAGTTTTATTTCATTTATGAAGGAATTGTACTGAAATTTAAGTGGTTTCAATGTACGTGCTGGGCTTGCATCGGCAATGTTGTGCTGCTTCGATAAATCTGGTGTTAATGTTCACTGAGAGTGACTTGGTCCAGCTTGCAAGATAGCGTCTACGGTGTCGTGGGTGTGGGTTCTTCCCCCTGGACACCAAGTCCTACTACAAATTAGAAGCGCAAACTAAAAAGAAAGTGAAGATTTTATGTTTTGAAACTTGTCGTTGCTGCTAACATTGCGAGTTATCAGAAAATCACCTCGTCCTTGACAAAGAAATTGTACTGCGCAGAGAAAATGGGGCATCCTGATGGGATTGGTACCTTCTCGCGCTCCTCCCAGCCGAACTCAAGGTCCTGGCGTGCAAGGACTCTCCATCCCTGGCGAGAGCCCCTACAACAGCGATAAGAATCACAAACTCGATGGCAGGATTAAAGAAGTTTTCTAGCCAACGTTGCGGGTGTTCTACCCGGTTCTTTCACCAGCGAAAGAAGAAGACCAAGTTTTATCTTGTAATAACTCATTATATTATGAATTTTCTCTTTTTAGGTTTATAAAAATCAATATTTATGAACTTCCTGCATTCTTTCTTAATCTGACCTCCTTAAAATTTTGCGAAATTATCTTTTTCTAAGTTGCTTTTTCAATCGCAAATCATATAAATACGTTGTAAATCTTAAATCATACATACTACTCGTAAACGAATTTCGACGATACTTTGTTTTCAAATTACACCTTCAATTTACGTATGTAGAAAAAAGGGTAAAAATAAAATATCAATATTTAAGACAGAAACGTTAACTTATACATTTCTACCTTGTACCTAGTATTTATTAGAGTGCAAAGCAAAAGGAACGTTTCTCGGAATATCCGGGGACAAATGTGTCCCTATAGTCGGTATTTTTCGCTGAAAAAATTCTAGATTTACTTTTTAAGGTTTGCTTATTGATAAGGGTTTTGTTTTAACTAAAAACGCGCAATTATTATCATGTGTTCATTAAATATACAAGTATTATGGTTACAAACATTAGTTGGGAATGATACTCAGCGAAGCTGAGCGCCACGCTGCCAGACAGAAAAACCACTGATGAAACTCCGAGTTACAATTTGCCTGAACTGGAAGCTAGACAACAGACTTCCTTCCATTGTTTTCTGATTATGAAGCTTTGTATAGATAGTATGTGCATTATTTACCGATATGTCAAATAGATCAAAGAAGAGTCGAAGATAGTATCTTATTTTGACCCTCGACCTAATGCGTAACAGACCTTATGTTGATCCATAAGGACTACTCCACCCATATGTTTATTATAATGTGAAACAATCTTAGGGCATTTTACATCAATTTGATCTGCTGATCCAGCTTGAGGATCTGTTTCTATAGGTGAAAGAAAATTGGTCAGCAAATAAACTGCTTTATTGTCCATCTATTTCATATATGATATGCCTCGAAAACTTATGGTGTAAATGTCTGCGCTTCATTTGTTTGTTACTTGAGCCAGTTTTCGGGAGGTACTTCCGGTTAGTTTGGACAATTCCACTCGCTTTTGGTATTCAGAGCAATTACTTCATATTGCAACAACGGGGAGATAAAAAAAGTTGTAAAAGTAAATTTCACAGCCAACGCCTTCCAGCTTTTTTTTAAGCTGCAATACTACTGCTTTACCTAACCTATACTCATATTCAGACTTTGGTTTACCTGTATATAAAGGGTTTTCCAATAAGAGGTGTTATTTTGAATAGCCCGCTATTTCGGTAGATGTCACTTTTGAAGCTGTCATTTTTTGACATTTGACAAGTAGAAACTACACCATTAATAAAAATACACGCTTCAATAACGCATTGAAATTATTAAAATTCACTATAAAAATGGTGAAAATTCGGCAAAGACGGTTCGTAAAACTCGAACATTTTTGGGTCGTCGTGAAGCACCTTGCCGGACCGCAATACAGAAATTGGTGGAAAAATTCGAGCTGTTGGGACAACTTAGTGATATGAAGAATAAAACCCGTGCACGTCACTCAAGAACAGTGGAGAATATTGCTGCGGTAGCCGAAAGTGTTGAAGAAAACCCAGGTTGAAATTAGGCATTCCACAAACGTCATTACACCGTATTTTAGATATAGATTTGGGTCTTAAGACTTATAAAGTTCAGTTAACACAAGAACCCAAGCCGGTCGATCATCAACAACGTCGTGTCTTTGCTGATTGGCTCCTTGAAATGCATGAAAATGGTCATCATCTTGAGTGATGAGGCCCATTTCCACCTCGGTGGCTTCCTCAACAAGCAAAATTGTCGCATCTGGGGCTCGGAAAACCCAAGAGGTATTGTTGAAAAGCCTCTCTACCCTCAACGTGTGACTGTTTGGTGCGGTTTATGGTCCGGCGGAGTCATTGGACCTTACTTTTTCGAAAATGAGGCTTGAGCAACAGTTACGGTGAATGGATTGCACTATCGAGAGATGATTAATGATTTTTATGGCCGGAATTGGATGGTATTGATCTGGACAACGTTTAAGTTCAAGAAGACGGCGCTACGTGCCACACAAGCAACGAAACCATTGATCTTTTACGGGAAAAGTTTCCGGACCGTGTTATCTCTCGAAGAGGTGATCACAATTGGCCACCGAGATGTTGTGATTTAACACCTTGTGACTTCTTTCTTTGGGGCCACTTGAAAGAGAAGGTCTACGCCAACACCCCAGCGTCGATTCAAGACATCAAAGATGGAATTCGTGAGGCTATCGAGGACATAGGACAAATGGCAAATGTCATGAAAAGGATATGGTCCTGTAAGCGTGGTTGTGGTCGTTATTTGCCTGATGTTATTTTTCATTATTAACGGCATATCTTCCTCGTTATAATGAAAAAAACATCCGATCATTTTTATTAAAAAATGACATTTTTCTTTAATATCAAAATAACACCTCCTATTGGAAAACCCTGTAAATCAAATTCAAACAGGTAACCTATTGCTGTATCACCTTGAAGCACCACTTGACAGGCTTTTTGTGTATTGTTTTAGTACGTTATGCCCTTTAAATTTTATCATGTGCTTGTCGATCGATTATTCTTTTGTATTGTTGAGGGCAATTTGAAACGAAGTATTGAGAGTTCCATTATTGACCGAATTTTGAATGCTCTATCGTAATTTGAACTGTTTGGATCTCTTGGTTCTTCGTTGTTATAAAAGCGTAAGTTTCGTCGCATTTCTTCGAATCGAGCCCTAGGTATAACATTGGATATGTAAGGCACCGACATGTCTGATTCTGTGGACCAGTAATCTCTCAATGATGACAAGATATGATAGTGCATAATCAAGTTTATACCAAGAAATGCTTTCATTTCTTTGGTTTCAATAGTGAATGCCCTTTCATTTTGGTGAGCGTACCGTATTGTCTCCGGTACTATGTGTCAAGTCAAATTCGGCAAAATTCGTTATTGAACAGAAGATTTCAAAGGGAATCAACTTATCACCTTCAATGTCTTGACAGATGAGCAATTTCCCAAATTCATAATTCACATCAGAAAAACATTCGGTATGTATGTCCTTTCGTTCCATTTGAAAACCGTTGGATAAAAAGTATCTCTCTAAGGCCAGTGGGACAGATGTTTCCCTTTACGAGTATGGTTATCATGACTTATCAATGCACAAAACAAGAATAGTGATTTGGTTATTGTACTCAACGAAAATTTACTTACTAGGCAATGATTATTTTATACTGTGGAATATCTTAAATCACTTTTTCACTCCAAAATACTTTTGCTCAGTACTAAACACAAAATGTCAACTTCGAATGTCCATAAAAACAACGGTTATATTCATATTGTGTTGCCAGAGGTAAGAAAATAAATAGAACAAACAAGAATTGATATATATCAAATCAAAATGCATTCGCTTCAAATAATTATATTTTTTGTTAATTTTTGCCTTGGAACACATGTGTCCCCGTGGTCGTCAAAGGGTTAAAATTCCATCATACAAAAAGAAAAAAACTTAAACAAATCGTTCAGTTTTTACCAAGTGAAAAATTTTGACATGTCAATCCCCCCAATACATCCATTTACACGGCTCTCATTATCCCCACAATTTCAAATTTTCACTCCCATTTTTTAGGGTTTTGTAAAATAATTTTACAAAACCCTACTAGTTTCGCGACCTGTCAGTCCGTCCGTCCGTCCGTGTGTCACAGCACTTGTTCTCGCAAACTGCTTAAGCTAGAAACATCAAATTTTGTATGCAGGTGTAAAGTGGTGCTCTCTTCAAAGTTCAACTACAAAAAATTTTATAAGGTATTTAAGGGGGGTCTCCCCATATAGGGGATTGGCCCGCGAAAAAAAAATTCATCAAAGGTAGCCGATATGGGTATCAAATGAAAGGTCTTGATGAGAACTTTTCAAAACAGGTCTTAATTTGATACTTTCTGCTTCGAGGGACGCGCAGGGAAGGGAAATACGCGAAAAATTTGTGTCCCCCCCCCCCCTCGCGATTGGACACCTGTGATCCGAAAAATCTGAAAAAATTATGGTGGTAGATGTTTATGAGTACAACAATAACAAATACCTAAGAAGTCGAAATTCGCGCAAATTTGTTAATAATAGCATGATATTCGAATTTCACATTTTCCCCAATAAAATCGCATCAGTACCCTTAAACTGAACGATATTCGATATTTACGTAGTCCTACTAGGGTTCTTAAACTTTATAAGTTTGATGAAAATCGAATGATATACACGGACGTTATAGCCATTTGAAATTTATCCAATTACAACAACAACAACACATGATTTAGGTATTTTATGGACTTTCCATCCAATCAGTCACTGCAGTTGTGATTTGATCTTCTTGAAATTTTCCAATAAGGTCAATAACATAAATATTTTTGAGAATTCATGATTTGAGTGATTTTTGTCGGTTTGCAACGAAATGGCGACCGTTGAAAGTAGAAAAACAATGGATTTTCCTTTGAACGTGCACACCACTTTGACATATTTCTTGACGTTATTCATTGCTGGTGACTGCATTTCTGAGAAGTTGGGTACAAAACCCTTCTGACATGAGCGTAGGTCTGTTTACCCAACTTGTTAATTATCTCTGTTATGGTACAAACGATCGTACAAAAAAATAAGATAAATTATTATAACAACTTCGGTAGGTTTCAGGATGCTAAGAACATTGTAATGATGTGGTAGTAGGAATGATTTTCAATTTTGTTTTTTTTTTCTTCTAGACGTCTTGTGAATTATTCTTCATCTGTTTCTTGTTCTTTTCTATATATAGCGCGAAAATAATTTTTCGTTCCGTAGAAAATTTGCATGTTTTCGAATATGACGAGAATTACAGGCGCTAAAAATGGGTATATTTGAATGATCACAATGAATATTGTTTTGACTTTTCAAATACAGTGCCAAATAACTTGTCACCTTTTGACAATTTTAAGGTTAGGAAATTACGTAATGGTCTCATCATACACAAACATCCAACAAAATCACATTATTTGATGAGCTCAGACAAGTACTCTAAAATGTATCTATGCATAAATTGGGTTTTATGCCGATTTTATCATAAACTAGAAGGCGCATACTACAGCATTTTCAATTAAACGGCAATAAGAATTTAAAAAAATCACTTTACAAGGAGCGGTACTTTGTTCACCGTACACTGTATAGATTTCCACCCTAATAATCTTTTCGAAATCATCAAAACGGTGAATTTTCTTGAACAATCCTACCTAACATATTGTTACATGTACAAATAATTCTGCGAGCTACTGTCGCAATTGTTTTCACAACAATGAAGAACACGAATTCACTCGAAACCCCGAGAACCCAACAAGCATGATCAACATCTGCAAGTGACGTCACTCCATTCATTAATTTTCTCGAATCTACCAGCTAGAACATTCGCCAATAAACGAGAAATGGGTGAATAGGTAGAGACCCTATATAAAGGCGAGCTGAATGAATGGGGGGATAATCATTCATTCGACCGCGATAAGAACTGCGTTTGTGTGTGGGAAGCGAAATTATTCGAGTAGTAGAAAAGTGATTTTCGTAATAGTGAAGTGATTTAGAAGACAATTGCGATAAGAAATTTATGGACAAGTGTTAGATTTTAATAGTGACAATTAAAATTAGTGAAAGTGTTAACTGATTATTGTGCATTAAATAAACACTTTTAACTTAAATTAAAAGACATTGCGTTTTCACTTTCCCGGAACATTAAAATTATTGGCCGCGAACCAATAACACGCGACAATGGTGTCAAGAAGTGAGAAAGAAAATTTTGGAAGTGAAAACGATTAAACATTTTTAAAGTGCACAATAGTGTAAATTAACGTGAAAACTGGTGGAAAAATAGCCAAAACAATAAAAATGCCAGGAAACTTACATCTAAAAATTAATCAATTGAGCATATCGGAGCTCAAAGAGGAGTTGGAACAGCGAAATCTGGCCACGCAAGGTACAAAGGCCATACTAATTGCACGCTTGCGTGACGCGATCGAGTCGGAAGGCGGGAATCTGAATTCGGGTGAGCTCTCAGATGCGGAAAAAGGCGCAGAAGGTGGAGAAGTAGAAACACCAAAACCAATGGAGCCAGAAAATGCGCTAATGCAAATGTTAATGCTGATGTCATCCAGTCTGACTGCGAAGCTAGATGAACAGTCATCTAGTTTAACTGCGAAGCTAAATGAACAATCAGTGAAGCTGGACCAACAAGCGATCGAAATCAAGGCAGACATCACACCGAAGCTGGAGAAACAGTCAACCGAAATAAAAGACGAGCTCGGTCATCTGAACAAACAAATTAAAGGCGTCGAGGAAAAGGTTGACCAGGTCGAGGAAAAGGTTTACCAGGTCGAGGAGAAAATTAACCATGAGATCAGCCAGGTCGAGGAGAGAATAAACCATGATATCAGTCAGGTAGAGGAGAGAATCAACCATGAGATGCGAAGCATGAAAAAGGAATTGGAAGCCGCAAAGGCAGTAGTAACCTCCTCACCAGCCTCGCTTATAACCGCAGCGCAAAGCACATCCAGAAATGTGCAAGCACCAATATTCGATGGGCAAACGGTCTGGAGTATTTACAAAACCCAGTTCGAAGCAGCCGCTCGCATAAATCACTGGAATGAGCAGGAACGAGCAACTGCGCTGATTCTTGCTCTAAGAGGCCCAGCTGCCGAGCTGTTGCAGACGATCCCCGTTGAATTGCACTCAAACCCGAATACTCTAATGAATGCGCTCGACATGCGTTATGGAGACGATCATCTAAAGCAGATTTATCGGTCACAGCTAAGGCGTCGAATGCAGAAGTCTGGTGAAACCCTACAGCAGCTAGCCCAAGACATTGAGCGACTGGCACTTTTGGCTTATCCAGCCTACGACCCAGAACATCGAGATGACGCAGCAACAGAAGCATTCATCAGTGCGTTAAAGGACCAGGAATTGCAACAAGCCGTGCGATTAGCTCAAAAGCAAACGGTTAAGGACGCATTGGTTTATAGTCTGAACTATGAGGCAGCGAAAAATGCGACTCGTACCACTGCCCGGGTCCGTGAAGTGGCGGCAGACGAGTGCAGGTGTAAGCGCGTGGAAAATGAGCGAGAGCCGCAGGGTAATGGTGCGCCTAGATGCTGGGATTGCGGAGAAAAAGGGCACCTGCAAAGAGACTGTAAGAAGCGAAGAAAATGGAGCTATTGTCCAGGATGGTGGAGATTCAGACCGTGTCAGGAGCCCAGAATGGAGGACCATCAAACTGCAAGAGCCAAATTTGTGGGGCAGAGGTTGGCTAGGAGGATCGACGTCCCCAGCACCACCATCACCGTGTCAAGACTACATCGTGGAGAAGCGGACTTATGCCTTCCGGGTCAAATTGACGGAGAACACTGCACCATAACAATCGACACTGGTGCAACCCGATCGATTATCCGACCAGACCTAGTTAGACAGCAACAACTTCACAAGGGCAGAATTTTCTCACTACGGACCGCTACGGGAGAAACTGCACCTGTTCATGGAGAGGTCAACCTCCAGATACAGTTGGGAGACCTTGTGTTCCGACATAATTTTCTGGTCGCGAACATTATGGATGACTGCATTCTCGGAATGGATTTTCTGCGACCACATGGAATCACGTTGGACTTGGGAAAACGTGTCTTGAAATGGCAGAATGTCGAAGTACTGATGGAGGATCCCAGCGTCCAAATCCCCAAGATGAGTGTAGTGGTATGTACTGACACTGATGTACCGAATTCTTCCGAAAGCATTGTATGGGCCAAGCTGGATGGTGATTCTGGAGACCACCGATCTTATCTGATAGAGCCAACGAAGACATCCGCATTGCGCAGTTTGATTGTAGGACGAAGCCTTGTAAGATCTTTAAGGAACGGATATGTGCCGGTTAGAGTCCTTAACACCGCAGACTCAACCACGAGCATCAAAGCGGGAGAAGTCATCGGCAGCTGCCAGCCTGTTTCCACCATCACCTCTTTGGAAGCTACTCACAACCATCATTGGAAAAGGAGGCAAGACACAGAAAAAGCCAGGGAATCCACGTCTGCAATATTGAAGCAAGTCAAATTGCCGGTGCAGCTATTCGAACGAGCCTCTGATCTGGTCACCAAGTACAGTGACATCTTCTCAACAAGCCCGGATGACCAAGGCCGAACGAGTTTGGTAACTCACGTCATAGACACACAGGGAGCCAAGCCGATTCGACAAGCCCCAAGACGTCTCCCTATAGCCAAACAAGGAGAAGTGAGCGCGCTGATCTCGGACATGGAAAAACAAGGCATTATTGAACCTTCTGTAAGTCCATGGGCCGCGCCTGTAGTTCTAGTAAAGAAAAAGGATGGTAGCACTCGCTTTTGTGTCGACTATAGGCAGCTTAACGACGTCACTAAGAAAGATAGTTACCCGCTCCCACGCATCGACGACATCATGGACACTTTAGCCGACGCAAAATGGTTTTCTACACTCGATCTCAAGAGTGGCTACTGGCAGGTAGAAATTGACAAGAAGGACCGAGAGAAGACCGCATTTTCAGTTGGGACCGGATTGTGGCAATTTGTGGTGATGCCGTTTGGGCTTTGCAATGCTCCAGCCACTTTCGAACGCTTGATGGAATACGTGCTACGTGGTCTAACCTGGAAAAACTGCTTGGTGTACCTAGATGACATCATCGTCATCGGGAGAACGTTCGAAGAGCATGTGCGGAACTTAGAAGAGGTTTTCTCCCGACTGCGACTGGCAAATTTGAAACTTAGTCCCGACAAGTGTACCCTTTTCGCAGCTGAAGTAAAATACCTGGGACATGTCGTATCAGCTGAAGGGGTCAAAACAGACCCTGAGAAAATTGAAGCCGTGAAAAGCTGGCCAACACCAAACAACAAGCGCCAACTACGAAGTTTCCTGGGCCTGGCAACCTACTATCGAAGATTCGTCAAAGACTTTGCCAAAATAGCTAAGTGTCTTCATCAGCTAACCGAGAAAAATCGTCCGTATGTCTGGAATGAACAATGCCAGACAGCCTTTGAGACCCTGAAGGAAAAGCTATGTGAATCACCCGTACTGGCGTATCCAAAACCCGGAAAAATGTTTGTGGTTGACACCGATGCAAGCAACGGCGGTATTGGAGCTGTACTCTCCCAGCAGATCAATGGCGAAGAAAGAGTCCTCTCTTATTACAGTCGAGTTCTCTCAAAAAGTGAGAGGAATTACTGCGTGACCAGGAAGGAGCTATTGGCTATAATAGAGGCCACCAAGCAGTTCCACAAGTATCTATATGGCCAGAAATTTGTTCTTCGAACGGACCATGCATCACTGAGATGGTTGCTCAACTTCAAAAACCCCGAGGGACAAGTTGCGAGATGGATCGAAAGATTGCAGTCGTACGACTACGAAATTGTTCATCGAAAGGGCGGAGTTCATGGAAATGCTGACGCCCTATCTCGTCGCCCATGTCCAGCTAACTGCAAGCATTGCCGACGGATTGAGGAAAAGGAGCCGCCCGTTGATCTGCGACTGATAACGGCTGAATTCGATGAAGGTTGGTCATCGGAGGAGATTCGAAATGCCCAGCTAGCCGATGAAGACATCGGACCATTGCTCGTATGGAAGGAGACGACTGGGCGACCTGAGTGGAAGGACGTTTCAACGCATGGCGCAACCCTGAAAAGCTATTGGGCACAATGGAACTCCCTTCAGGTGGAGGGTGGTGTACTCAAGCGGAAATGGGAACCGGCGGATGGCAGCTCCTATAGGATGCAAACTATACTACCCAAAAGCCGAATCCACGATGTGGTTAAGGAAATGCATGAAGGATCCTCGGGAGGCCACCTTGGTGTTAACAAGACCTTAGCGAAATTGCGGGAACGGTTCTACTGGCTCCACGCTCGAGAAGACGTAGAGGACTGGTGTCGCAGATGCACAATTTGCGCTTCCGTCAAAGGCCCAAAGCGACGACTGAGAGGACAAATGCAAACCTATAACGTAGGGGTACCGTTTGAAAGGATTGCTGTTGACATCGCTGGACCCTTTCCTGAATCTGAATGGGGAAATCGATACACGTTGGTTGTAGCCGATTATTTCAGCAAGTGGCCCGAGGTCTACCCCATTCCCAACCAGGAAGCAACTACTGTAGCTGAACAGCTAGTGTTAAATTGGGTCAGTAGGTACGGCGTACCTGGCGAACTACATTCGGATCAAGGCCGAAACTTTGAGTCACTAGTTTTTGGCGAAATGTGCGAGCTGCTCGGAATACGGAAAACGAGGACAACACCGCTGCATCCCCAATCCGATGGAATGGTCGAACGTTTCAACGGCACGCTCAATAAACACCTTGCCAAAATGGTTGACGAAAACCAGAGGGACTGGGACCGACATATCCCACTATTTTTGATGGCGTATAGAGCCGCTGAACATGCGTCGACGGGCCAAGCCCCAGCCAAAGTCATTTTTGGAAAGACTATTCGTTTGCCAGCCGATATAAAGTTCGGAACACCCCCTGAGAAACCCCAAACGGTCTCGGAGTACGCAAGTGATCTAAGACAACGGTTGAACCAGATACATCGGACAGTGCGAAAACACCTCGAATCGGCTACTGACCGCATGAAGACCAGGTATGATCTAAAGGCTAATTCTACTGGCTTCCAGCAAGATGACTTGGTGTGGCTTTATAACCCGCAACGGCGAAAGGGTAGGTCTCCAAAGTTGCAACATAATTGGGAGGGACCATACCGAGTTACAAAGCGAATCAACGACGTCGTATACCGAATACAGGAACATCGTAAGCCGAGAGCTAAAATGAAAGTCGTGCATCTGGACCGTCTTGCCCCATATTACACCCAGGGAGAATTGACTACAACTGGCGAAACATCTTTTCGGGGCGAAAAGAACTGAGGTGGGGGCAGTGTTACATGTACAAATAATTCTGCGAGCTACTGTCGCAATTGTTTTCACAACAATGAAGAACACGAATTCACTCGAAACCCCGAGAACCCAACAAGCATGATCAACATCTGCAAGCGACGTCACTCCATTCATTAATTTTCTCGAATCTACCAGCTAGAACATTCGCCAATAAACGAGAAATGGGTGAATAGGTAGAGACCCTATATAAAGGCGAGCTGAATGAATGGGGGGATAATCATTCATTCGACCGCGATAAGAACTGCGTTTGTGTGTGGGAAGCGAAATTATTCGAGTAGTAGAAAAGTGATTTTCGTAATAGTGAAGTGATTTAGAAGACAATTGCGATAAGAAATTTATGGACAAGTGTTAGATTTTAATAGTGACAATTAAAATTAGTGAAAGTGTTAACTGATTATTGTGCATTAAATAAACACTTTTAACTTAAATCAAAAGACATTGCGTTTTCACTTTCCCGGAACATTAAAATTATTGGCCGCGAACCAATAACACGCGACAATATGTATGTAAAAGTCAGCCTGCATGTGGTAGCAAAACATTCTAGTTGCAGGCTTTTTCTGATGTTCACTTTCACTGCAGCAATATATTGATACATTCTAAGCGTGGTACTAGTCATAAGAAAAAGGATCGTCTACCGTCCGCAGTGCTTAGCTGCTCTGGATCTACACTCTTATGTAAGGTTGGCCTTTTCCATCTTATGTTTAACATACACCGATTGGTCGAAGGCATTCCGGAGGAGGGTATTGCAGCGCGTTGATACGTTTACACGTCAAACGTGTGCGGACGAGGGGCAACGGGCATCTCCAAAATGGCAAACGAAATGAACGAAAGCAATGGAGCACATACAAATGTTGGACTCATTTACTCGACAAATTCATGTGAACGAGCTGCAACGGAGGGCTTCCATACGATACGCCAACCACATGGGAGCGACTCATGCACAAGAAACGGACGCATTTATCCGACAGGTATGTGTGCACGAAAGTTTTTTTTTCAATAACAAATCGTAAAAAAATCGTGCCTGCGCTTATTCAGCGAGGCCTGCACCGTACAACCTAAAATTGCATTGTGATGTTTCTGAATATATATACACATACTCAATAAAGTCTGCGTACACTTGCTGGTCGTAGCAAATATATCAATATAAAAACCTTTTCCATTTGTTTATAACTTAAAATCTTTTCTTTATTATATTCATTAAACTATATGGTACATATATATGTAACTGATCACTCGTTCGCTGTTTAGAATAACCAAAATAAAAAAGTTTCTTCCAAAAAGTCATGAAAATCCATCCAAAAAAGTCTGCGTACACCTGAAAAAATTTATTCATTTTATTTGAAAACCACCATATTAGCGTTCAGATTTTGAACCTTAATATCTAGTAGCATAGCCTTTCCTATAAATGACTTCCTTTAGCCTATTTTGCATGGATTGAACAAGTTTTGATGTTTCTTCGGCCGTTATTTTGTTCCACTCGTTCAAAATAACATTTTTTAATGACTCTTTGCTAGTTATGTCATGCTCTCGAATTTTTCTTTCAAGTAACTCCCACAAATGCTCAATTGGATTTAAATCTGGTGATTGAGGAGGTGTACCTAAGAGTTTTTGGACGTTGTAGGCCAACCAAAGCCTATTTATTTCAGCTGTATGTTTGGGGTCATTATCGTGCTGAAAGAAAAATGCGTTCCCCAGCCGCAATTTCTCGGCACTTTGCTTACTATTTTTTTTTAAATATTAAGGTACCCGTATTTATCCATTGTAGATTCTATGAAAACGAGTTGCCCCACTCCACTGGCTGCCATACACCGCCAAACCATCACACCGCCGCCACCATGCTTTACAGTGGGAATCAAATTTTCTTTATTGAATTCTGTGGAGCGCTTTCTTCATACTAATTTGCGTCCTTTTATCCCAAATAAACAAAACTTACTTTCGTCCGAAAAAAGAACGCTTTCCCAAAATTCTTTTCGCATATTTACATAATTTTTGGCGAACTCCACTCTCTTTCGGCGACTCCGTTCCGATATGAACGGCTTTTTACGTGCGACTCGACCATGGTAACCGCCTTTTCTGAGAATTATGCGCACTGTTTCATCGCTTATTGTTTTATTGTATTTCTTTCTTACATCCTGCGCAATTTGGAACGCAGTTAATCGGGGATTTTGTTTCACAGCATTAATAATACTCCTACGTTCACGTGCTGTAAGTTTAGGAGGACGTCCTGACCTATGCCGTGAAATAATCAAACCGCTTTCTTTGTAATTAGCAACAACCCTTTGGACCGAGGAATGGGTTCCCCCAACTAATTTTGCGATTTCACGAAAACTTTTCCCGTTTTCACGCAATTTTACTATGACTTTACGCTCACTAACACTGATTTCCTTATTTTTTACTTCCATATTAAAGAATAGTCTTTTATTCACGCAAAACACACAGATAATTTTCCAATGAAGTACTGTCACGCAGAACAATGAAAAAATGAAGGCATCAACATCAAATTTTGTGATGTGTACGCAGACTTTTTTGGGGCTGCTCACAGACTTCCAAGTATTGAAATTACTATATGTTCGATAATTTTGGGAATTTTTTAAACAAACCTGCTTCAATACATTTCTTGCAGTTTAGGCTCTTTTATCGAAATGATTAAATCAAGATCACATTATTGATTCATACGATTCCAACATAATTCAGTTTGTACTAATGAGATGTACGCAGACATTTTTGAGTATGTGTACATATATATTTTCCAAAAAAATTCCAGTTTTTCAAAATTATAAAGAGGGTCGACCCCTTGAATCATTATTGCAGTAACTTACAAATCATCTCCATGTCTCTTTAATTTCTTTTTTGTTTATTTTAGTACTATAGCCTCTTTTGGGTCTTCACTTAGAGATAGTTAGAGTATCTCATTATCTTGATCGTATGTACCAGTACCCGAGAAGGTGATATGGTCAGTATCACGCTTTAGCTGTGTGAAGAGTCACTAATCACTAAACCATGCAGACTCTCTTTAATTCCTTACTATACTCACAATTTTTCGAGCCACTGCTGTAGATATGTACTCAAAGCATATATATTCAAAGCATTGCAGATTCTTTCGAAATCCAACTCAAAAACTAATAAGAAAAACATGCGACAGAAAAATCACGAGCCCTAAATTGGCCAAAGAATATTTTGCTATATAAGAAAGGATATGAGTACTTTGACAAACTTGATCATTTGTCTTGAGAGCTATTCGCATTTTTGGCCCCCGCTTGGGGCCGATAAGCCACCGTTCCGCGTAGCTCACTCAGAAGAAAGTCATGCCTTGGTGTCTTTTTCTATCAGACATTCTTCTAGGGCACAGGCTCATATTTCTCCAAAACTTCACGAAATGTATAAACCCGAGCATCGTTGTTATCTCCTTAGCCTTGCCCTTATGAAGCTCAGAAACACTAATCTTCGTTGAACAGGACATTATGTCGACGCGATTCATTCAAACCATCACCCAGGACATTATGTCGACGCGATTCATTCAAACCATCACCCAGGATTGAATTACCTTCCATTTTATGCCAGTAATACTGCTGGGAGTTCGTATTTTACTATACGTGCCTATGTTGCCATCATTATGGCAACGAAACAGTACGCGGTTTCGCTCTGGCTGAGCCCCGAAAATGCAATCAGCCTGCATCATCCTTAATACAACTGGTCTTAGTTTTTTCGTTACTTCGACTTATCCTGCCACCTGCACAGATCTTGAGTCTATATGTAACGGATTATCTTTCCCTATCCAGTATATGGGACCAGATTTTCCTTCCCTTTCCGATATATGGTGTCGATGTTATGCTTTTGTACCTTACCCAGCGCCAAAATTCTCCCGAAGAGACTAGCGAGCAGTTGTTGGTTATCATTTGGAACCGGGCATCCTCACCATGTCGTTTGATTTTTTCGATAGTCCAAAGCTCCGAGGCATCCTTTCTCCATCGTCGAATATTCGTGCTACGCGCTTGTAAATAAGCAGCTGATATAGCTATATGCTTCTCGCCTTCGGAATGTAGCTGGGATAGTACTTCTTCCACTCCAAACCCCGAAGGACCCGTTTAAATAGAGAACAGATGAGTATACGTAATGAATATATGAGTACGTTTTTACTAGTTTCGACATACGACTCGACTTCGTAAATGACCCCAAGACATGCAGTGTTGAGAAGCGGCAATGAGCAGTACCATCTAGATCAACAACTTGACTACACGATAGTCTATGAATTAGGCAGCTACTCGCAGGCTAGCTAGTTCACCGAGGAATGCGGTCGTGAGTCGGACCACGAGTAGACTTTTCGCTCTATTACAATTTATTCAGCAATCCAAATGACCGAGTTTTTAGCCGCGTAGCAGCTTTAAGTCCGATCAACGCCACTTTACTTTAATCTTAAATAATCAAATAACCAACAAAAAATTACAAACTCAACTGATCCTCGGAACTTCGAATCCTTCGCAAAATCAGAAATATCTATTGACGAAATCGCACAAACTATGTTACGAAAAATCGTAAAAAATCAAGCAAGGGATACTGCGTCCGGAACGCTCGAAACAATTACTCGCGGATTCCTCCGGAACTTAAACAGCCTGCAATACACCCACCCGTCTGCTTCGATTACTCCTGAAGTGCTGATTCTGCCAGAAGACAAGTCGATTTTTTAGTAAAGATAATCCATTTTCATTATACTTTGTAACATGATTCGCATGTCGTACATATTCAACAGGTCATGATATTCTATGGATTTTAGCTTATTTAAACAAAAGAAAATATTTCGAGCATTTCTAATTATTGTCGTTTCTTCTGTTTTTTTTCTTTTACATTGAAGATACCATTATAATTAGCAACGAAACAAAGGTCAACTAAATAAGGGAGATAATCTGATAATCTATTGGTAGTTTTAAAGGAAGTTGTTTAATGATAAATACTGATATCAGTGTTCAGCCTACATTCTTCGTTTAGTTATAGATGTTAGCTTTGTGCGTTTTACTTTGTTTTTAGGTATCGGTAGCGGTCGATAAAGTTTAGTACATACTAGTGATTTGATTTAGTCTGAATATAAATTAATAAATACAAAAACATATTGAGTTTGCATAAAAAGAATAAATTGCAAAGATTCTCTCACCTCGAATCGCGGTCGGCATCATCCATGAGTGTCTATTGCCTGATGCCCTGAAGGGAAATGCGGTACACGCGTCGAAACCACCTTCAACTAACATTTTTCTTTCTTTAACAATTTTTCAAATAGAAAAAAGTATTAATGGAACTCAATTGAAAAATAACTACGGAGAAAAAAAAATGCATAAAGTAATTTGCGCTATCGGAGCTATCCGAAATTGAAGCTTAGTGTAGAGCATATAAAAACGCGTAGTTGGTGATAAAAACAATTTTAAACCCCATATTCATCGGGTGCATGCGTATATTTCAGAATTAATGAATCCATATATTTTTAAACTGAAACCCCATAAAAAAAAGGATAATCTCATGAACACTTTTTTGAACATCCTCCGTTTCATTATGGGTTTAAATTGATTTAAAGTCAGACATTAAAAAAACATTTTTTTTACACTTGGTGAGTATACATATTTATTCACCCTTAAAAAATCATAATAATTTCATTACAAAATCCTAGTCTGTTATTGTTGCTTCAAACTCAAAAATCAGAGCACTACATTCCGATGACCGTACCAAATTTAAAGCAATGCGCATGTCTTTTGGTTTAAAACTTTGCGGCCATCGCGCTATACGCCTGCATATGTCCATCCGTCTGTTGAGTTGTGCGTTTTTTTCTTGTCATTCTGATCAAAGAATATTTATATAAAAAGTGACACTCCCGCAGTTAGCCCTAATATTTCGTAACCTTGCGTGAGTTGGGTAGAAATAAAAGGTGGTCCAACAATAATGTATGATGTTAATTGTGAGTCACACCTTAACGTCAAGTTTTTCGCACATTTCCATTTCTTTGTTTCGGTGTTTGACAAATTCAACCCTGGAGAGGCACACAATTGAGCAGCGTGTTAAGCTTGTAGAAGTCTTTTACGAAAATGGGCGTTCAAATCAAAACTCATTTCGTGCACTTGGTGATTTTTTCGGTCAACATAATTGACCAAATTTGTACACAATCGGGAGAATCGTGCGCAAATTTCAGCAAACCGCGTCTGTGGTAAATGTGAAATCACCTGTGGATGCTCACCCGGTTCGTTCTGCGGAAAACATTGCTGTTGTTCGCGATAGTGTGGCAAAAGAGCCGTCAACCTCGACTCGTCGTCGTGCCCAACAATTGAACATCTCACGAACATCACTAATGCGAATTTGAATCAAGATTTGAATTTACACGCTCACAAGGCTGAAGCCTACTAGCCATTTCAAGCGTGGTTGAACAGACAGAAGGGAATGTTGACTTTACAAAGAAAATCATCTTCAGCGACGAGGCACACTTTCATCTCAGTGGATCCACTGAGGCAGAATTGCCGCATTTGGGCAAATGCGAATCCACGAGTGATGGTTGAAAAGCCAGTGCATCCACAAAGAGTGACTGTTTGGTGCGGTTTATGGGCTGGCGGCGTCATCGGGCCGTACGTCTTCGAAAATGAGGACGGCCAAGCAGTTACCGTGAATAGTGTTCACTATTGCGAGATAATAACGGACTTCTGTGGCCAGGAATTGAAATTATGCACTTGGACGATATGTGGTTCCAACAGGATGGTGCCACTTGCCACACTGCCAACGAAATAATGGTTTTTTGCGCGACAACTTCAATGGCCGTGTTATCTCACGTTATGGCGATGTTAATTGGCCGCCACGATCATGTGATTTGGCACCGTTGGACTTCTTTCTCTGGGGATATTTAAAAGAAAAAGTGTACGTCAATAAGCCAAGAACAATTCAAGAGCTAAAGGATGACATAATTCAGCACATTAACGAAATTGAACCTCAATTATGTCTCAGAGTCATTGCAAATATGGACCATCGGATAGAAGTATGCCACTGTAGCCGTGGCGAGCATTTGGGCGATATTTTGTTTCATACATAATTGTCATAAATCCCTCTATTATAATAAAAAATACTAACATAATTTTTTTAAAAACTTTTTGTTTTATTTACAATTAACATCGTGCGTTTTGATTGGACCACCCTTTACATAGTTTTAACCACGAAACGATAAGTGCGTAGCATTTCAATTAGTTCACAAAATGCCCGCTTTTTGAAAGATAATTCTAGTTTTACAATTTATTGATGATAAACAAATCACCCTTGTCATTTCCGTGCCTTTTCGTCCGGGGGCGCTATTTAAAATCTTATTTATAAAAACTACTTATTTCAGCACGGTCGGTTCATTCGGGAGAAAAAATGGGCCATTCGGAAGCCCATTAAGCAGGCAGGTAGAGTGTTGACTCTTTTCGTCCTTCGATTTTCGTTTATGCTGACCAGCCATGGTTCTGCACTGCTTTTACCAATTGAATTGGATTTTGTGAGTTTCTTGTTGGGATACGTGGGAATAAGAGTATCGCTTCTTGTTGTATATTCTTCTTCTTGTTGTATATTCTGATATTCTTTTGATCTCGTTTGCTATTTGCCCCTCCTGAGTTTCCCTTTTTATAGCCCGCTTGACTGCCTTAGAAAGAACAAGATAGAAAACGTGTCTAGAGGCTGGTCTTGCTGCCTGTTATGGAGGATCATTAATCCTGTATGATTTTTATTGTTCTTTCTCCAATTATTTTTTTCATACTTGGAATTGACTAATTACTTTTTCTAAGGCCTCAAAATCTGAGCATAAAACAACACAGGTTTTAACCAAACTCCCTAGCGCGATAATATTGGTTCTAAGGATAGTGGAAGGTATTAGAAGTCACTCCTTATAGAATCGCACTCGTGATGGTGCTTTTAAAACACTTTTTTTTGGAGGAAATGAATTTTTTTCATATTCTTTAACTCTGCTGCAAGTCGATGTAATCTATATACTAAACAGGTGATGTGAAGCAAGTTTGGATAAAATTATTTAAAAGCATGACCAGCTTTCACCATGTATGGCGCAGCGTCAAATTTTTTTTTTTGTGGTAGGGAGGTGAATGCCATTTATGCACAGAGTGTGGGACTCCCATCCGCGACTGGACTACCCACAAAACACCTCCCCTGTTAACCTGAGAACCCAGTCTGGAACCGTTTGACACATTACTTCGGGCCAGGTCTCGTTTTGTTACGCCGTGGGGCGCCTTCAAGCTGAGGAGTCCCTTTTCTAGCGGGAGGGGAGAGGGGAAGAGGAAACGCCAGAAGAGCGGTACCCCAGCCCCAGCGCCCCCGGCTGCTGTGAGTCCCTTTTATATTTTAGGACTGCCCGAACATAATGTGCCACATGATTCCATTTGTCAACCGATTCGAGCATCACCGCAACTATATTATCCGGGGTGAGCTCTCCCGTCTCCCAGTAGAGTTCCCTTCGCAGCCTGACCCATTTTGTACACGCGAAAAATGTGTGACAGGCATTGTCCTCCTCTCCTCGGCAAAACCGACAATCGGGAGACTGTGACTTACCGATCTTGTGCAGGTAAGACTGAAAACACCCGTGCCCGCTCAAAAGCTGGGTCAGAAAGAAGTCAGTCTCACCATGCCTTCGATTTAGCCACGGTCTCACATCCGGGATGAGGCGCGCAGTCCACCTTCCCTTCGTTCAATTCACCCATGACTGCTGCCAATCGTTGAGCGAGCGCTGTCTCTCCTCGCGGACAACTATCTCCCTCGCATCCTCATTTCGGCGCTCTCTAGCAAGGAGGGCGACAGGTATCACGCCTGCAATCACTCTCACAGCCGAGTCGGAGACTGTCGGATACGAAGATGCAATTCTCAGTGCTCCTCTTCTCTGTACCTATGCCAAACTTTTTCGGTATACCTCCTTGCTGAGAGCGTCGCCCCATACCTCTGCTCCGTACAGTAGCACTGACCCTACAGCACTCGTCAAGAGGCGTCTTCTTGATGGGCTGGGTCCCCCTACGTTGGCCATAAGTCGAGTCAAAGCCGATATTCCCGAAGCAGCCTTCTCAGCCGTTGCCCTGATTTGCTCAGAGAAACTCATCTTCGAGTCGATCAGTAGCCCCAGGTACTTCACCGCTGGCTTCGATTCAATTTGTATGTCTCCAATACTGATCATCTTTACTCTAGGGATTCTCTTTTTTGTCAAGATTACAACTTCGGTTTTTTCCAGTGCTAAACTCAGCCCGCGAGCAGTCATCCAGTCCCTCACTCGGCGCATTAGCATACCTAGCCTAAGTTGTGCTTGTTCAACGGTGCGTCCAGTGACCAGAGCCGCAACATCATCCGCATAGCCGACCAAGCGCGACTCATCTGGCATCTCAAGTCTCAGTAGCCCGTCTTGACCAAGGATAGATCCCTGGGCAACACCCGATGTAATTTCCATCCTTCGTTGGCCCTGTGTCGTGTCGTAGAGCAGGCTTCGGTCCTTTAGGTTCCTCAAAAGCCGCATTAGATATTCTGGAACTTGAAAAGAGTTTTCCAGCGTGTCCAGAATATCCACCTATCTAGCGGAGTTGAAGGCAAACCTGACGTCGAGTGTCACCAACAGGACGATCCGTCTATATGCCTCTGCCTTTTGTACCGCGTTCACCACCTCTGCAATCGCATCAATGGTAGAACGTCCCAGTAGCACGAATCGCGTCAGCGAGTCTTCCCTTGGTGAGTTTCTCTAGCACTTTCCCACCCGTGTCTAGCATGCATAACGGGTGGTATGCAGACAGCGATCCGGGGTTTCCCTTCCCCTTGCTGATCAGCACGAGCCTCGCCACCTTCTATCGTACCGGGAAAACCCCGTCCCGTAGGCAAGCGTTGAATGTGCTGAGCACCTCAGCCGGAACACCATCTGGACCTGGAGCCTTCCTCGCTTTCAATGAGAGGACTGCCTCCTCCGGTACCAGATGTGTGAAGAGTGGACACTCGACTGCTGTTTCACCATGGACAGTGTCAACATGGCCGGGATGGGCGGGGAAGAGTCCCCGCACTATCGCGTCCATGTTTTGCGCATCATGTATACAAGGCTTCCGTAGTCCACCAATTTTCCCCATGACCAGCTTGTAGCCAAGGCCCCACGGATCCCTGTTCACATTGTCCACTAGGTCTTGCCAGCAGCGAGCCTTGCTACTGTTGATCAGTTTGTGAAGGCATTTCCTGGCCGACTTATATGCTGCCACCTGGTTGCATGCTTTGTCACGGTTCCGCGCCCGTTGAGCCTCACGTCGAAGCTTGTGACACTCCCTTCGCTTTTCAGCGATTTCACTGGAGGCTTGCCGTACCGGGGTCTTCGACGGGGCATAGAAACGCAGCAAGCAGTCGTGATTATGCTCATAGTAGAGTTCATCATGTCTTGAGCTGCCAGTTCTTCCGTCCACTCCGAAGCTCCCTGCAGCGGCTCACCTGCTGTGAGAACCTCGACGAACCTCTCGACGTCCATCCTTCCGATGTTCCATCCAGTTGTAGAAGGCCGAGAGCACGGACGTCGGGAGACAGCATCCGTTATCTCAAGCAGAATGCACTGATGATCACTGGCTGAATAGTCCTCTAATACTTTCCAATTGTGTATCCTCCGTACCAAAGACTCCGAGGCGAATGTCACTTCCGATATGCTTCCTTCACGGCCAATACGGCGGAAAGTCGGCGTATCTCCGGAGTTTAGTACGACGAGGGCCGTCCTGGCCGCCATTTCCAGGATTCGTTTTCCCCACGGATCCGTCCGAGGCATGCCCCATTCGATTGCTTTAGCGTTGAAGTCGCCCCCAACGAGCACTTTGCCCTCTGCGTTCGAGACAGCGCCCTCCAAAGCATTAAGCTTGGCTTGGAAAGATGATATCGATTCGTTAGGCGTTAGGTACATACTAAAGAAGGTGATCCCTGAGCACCGAACCCACACGAAACCATCCCCCCATCCACAACTCTCCGCTTGAGAATCACTGTTCCGAACCCAAATGGTGGCAGTACCAGTTTCATCAGAATACCATAATACAGGATTTTTATTATGGTGTTGCTCACTCAGCAGCAAGAAGTCGGCTTTCATGTCCCTCGCAAACTGCTCAAGCAGATTTTGGGCGGTTAAACTGCGGTGTAGGTTTAGCTGTAGGATGCGGGTCATCGGAGTTCTGATTTTGCCTTGGCTAGGGCTTCCTGGAACAGCCGGCATTTTCCTGATCCCAAGACGTGTCCAAAATCAGGTTTTGGATCAGCATCCTTGCAAAGAATGCAGTGTGCCTCCTTCGTACACTCTTTTCTTTTATGTCCCATTTCACCGCATTTGTAACATAGGGAACTCCAAACGGGTCCTTTGCATACTTGTGTGGTGTGACCATAACCAAGGCATTCATAACATTGAAGAGGCGTTGCTCTTCGCCATATCCTACAGACAACCCACCCAATTCGTACTATGCCCTTGTTCAGGAATTGTTCGGCGTCCTTTTCGGTCAAGTCAACTATGGCCATACGTTGCCCCCTGTTGTTTTCTGGTGTCAGTCTCGCTTTGATCCTTCCCACGCTAGAGAACTCACTTTTGATGGCCTCTTCTACCTCGGCCAGATCCGTCACGCAGTCAATGTCTCGTATTTCGATCGTTGCCATCGGCTCGAGCGGGGCTGTAGTTGCGCTTTTGCTGAGGACTTTCTTTATTGCGACACAGAATGCTTCTTTATTGCCGGCCTCTGCTCCGAATTCCACCAGTATGTGGCCCGACCGCGTTGGTAGTACTACTTTAAAGGTAGTGTTGGTGTCTTCGGGCCTTACGTTTCCCCTGATGTCCCGCAGTACCTCCGCGTAGGATCGGCCACCTTGGGGCTTTACAAGTAGTGCCTGCTGCCGGGGTCTTCGTCGGGGCTTCTGCCTCTCCTGTTTTGCATCAGGTCTTTTTTCTAATTGGGCGTCCGTACGAACTTTACTTTCTGGCTTTTTTTGAAGGAGTTTCTTTGCGGCTTTCTTCGCTCCTTTTGTAAGCACTGTATGGAACCCCTGATCTGGTGCTCCACGCCCATCAAGTGCCTCTTCCTTCCTTCTTTTATCCCGATCTCCTTCGATGTGGCTAGACGCCATTCTTTTATTGACTTTTAATGATGGAGCTATCTGCATGTCGCCTTTAGATTTCACCACAAGCGCGTCTTTAGGCGTCTGTTCGTCTTCGGCCATTAACCAGCTCCTCCGATAGTGCCCTATGCGATCTAGGAGCTCCTCTTGTTCAAGGAGCCCTGCCTTTGCTGCTTTGCTGATTTTATGGGAGTCGCATGCAGCTTGTATTCTTTTCAGAACATCTCCCACTTTTCGGAGTAGTCTTTCTTCTTCGTATCGCTGGGCCGCAATTGTACCTTGCAACCATCCTTGGGAGAGGTTATCGCGTTCCGTTTCCGAGTGCAGTGCTTCCGCCACATTTTCAACGTTGGTGGTGCATTCACGCGGTGTCTGGTCACTCTTTGCTTCTAGTGCCGTAATCTCCTCGTTGGCTTCTGGATATTTCGTTGCAATGTCGGGATTTGCGACCCTTGCATCGGTCGCTTCGGTAACGATCGCAGCAGTGACAATCGAATTTTCGTTGCTCTTTAAGTTATTTCCCACCGCTCGAACACCTGAAGTGTCCTGCAGAGTTCCCGCTTCTCCTTAATAGGACGCTCGGGCGTCCGCATCATTTTTTTGCTGCGCCCGAACGCCGCAGGAACCTCAGTCTGAACCAGACTGTCTGCTTTTCTCCGTTCTTCGTCCGTCTTCACTGTCATTGTGTTAGTCTTTGTTTTTGTCGTTGTTAGTACCGCCTGCGATGTGTTGTTGACATCGTGGCTGCAACCGCTGGTTGCGTCGTCGTTATTTTTTGTTTCGTTTTTTGGATGTTTTTGATCTTTTGATTTTGTTTGCTCCAGTTTCGTTGGGTCCCCCCTCGGAGCCGCTATCTCCGTTCGTGTGTGTAGTCTTTGCAGAGCAGGGAGGCCATGCGAGGGTTGGCACAAGCCCTTTTGGGGACAAGTGCTCAGAGCCAGACCAGCGCTAATCGGGAGTCCGTCTCAACCGAACCTACACCACCAACCCAATGGTGCGAACTTCGAACGTACTCCGAGGCCTTCCAAGGTTTTACCGGGACGGAGACGGTATGATAGTTGAATTGGAGCCGTTCACACACGAGTGTCACCTCGGCGCTACTGTGCAAATCAACTAGGTCAAAACCATCACATCCGCCAGCCCAAAGCGTCAATTCCAGTTCGTTGTCCAAAGCATAGTCCAGATCCAATCAGAGTCGTTACCTGTCATCCCAGGAGGGAACCTCACGGCGCCCCCCATATCCTCGGGTCCGTGGGGGCGGCGCTCCCCAAAGAATGCTAGCCTCCAAGAGTGCTCTTGTCGACCGGCATTCTCCCTGCGGGAATTTTCTCGGGTACGTGGGGGCGGAACTCCCCAAAGAATGCTAGCCTCCAAGAGTGCTCTTGTCGACCGGCATGCCCCCTGCGGGTCGAATATAAAAACACAAATTTTTTCGTCATTTGATGAATCAGGGAAAAGTGATTTTATGGAATCATTTGTGAACCCGGCGATCGTTAAATGGTTCGTTTTTTCCAGGACTTTATAGGCAACGAAGTGGGGAGCACATAGATAAGTTTTTGGCTAATTTGCCAATAATCACATTAGATTCCGTTGTTTCATCAGCTGATATCCATATCATTTGGTTTGATAAATCGGCGGGTATTTCATTCAGCACTTCGTCGTATATATTTGACAGATAGTTTTTCCTTATAGTCGATTCTTCAGGAACTATCTGATTGATCCAATACTTCTTCAGTAATTTGCGGCATATTACGTAGTTCAACTGATTAAATGAAATATGGCATGCAAAAAATAATTCACACAAATCCTTGTTCATTGCCGTTTTCTTCGCATCGGAATTCGAAGGCGAAATTTTGGGCAACAGTGATTGGCGACTTCTTTCGGCTTTCTGTTCCTGTGAAGCAGTACTTATGTACATGTTGGTCGATCTGATATTTTGTCGATGAAGGTGTTTGCTTGTCACAAACTTTACAGTAAATTATTATACCATCTGTTGTAAATAAGTCTGGGTAGTTTTTCTTCGCTGGTGGCATTTTTACCGGCGAATTAAGCCAAAATTTCGTAAATAAACAAACTGACGAGCTATAAAATGGCAAACAACTGAATCGCGTAAAGCAATGTATGCCGGTATTTTCCTCATGGACCCCGCCAACATGCAGTGCAAGCCTACAGATCGCATTTATTATATTTGCCGAGTGCATTGGAAGGCATGCCGGCGGCTGTGGACTTGGCCTCAACATCCAATTTACAAGTTTATTCACTACTGGAAATTTCAGAACGATCGAATAGTATTTAACAGAGTTATCGGGGCTTATATTTTTCTGTATTACAACAGCAACTATACATGGCTATGGGACAATATGTACTTCCAATCAACCCTGACACTACGGGTTTGCTAGGATTTGCATGAAAGTTTCAGGAATTATATTCATGATGAATATCTCTAAGAATTTGTTCAACGGGTGACATCCGTATCCGTAAAACAAAATGGCGCCCGTTTTAAATGGGAGGTGTTATTTTTCGCGAACTTCAACATTTAAAGTACATGTTATTAACACTTGATTGAACCTGTTAATGAGTAGCTGAAGATGAGGAGCTAAAAATAACACCGAACAATTTCTGAATAAGGGCAAAAAACGAATAGGGTGGGTTGTCTGTAGGATACGGCGAAGAGCAACGCCTCTTCAATGTTTCAAATGCCTTGGCTATGGTCACACCGCACAAGTATGCAAAGGACCCGATAGGAGTTCTCTATGTTACAAAAGCGGTGAAATGGGACATAAAAGAAAAGAGTGTACGAAGGAGGCACACTGTATTCTTTGCAAGGATGCTGATCCAAGACATGATTTTGGACACGTCTTGGGATCAGGAAAATGCCGGGTTTTTCAGGAAGCCCTAGCCAAGGCATGATAAAAATTCGGCATCATGGTATCCTGATGAAACTGGTACCTTGGGATCAGGAAAATGCCGGGTTTTTCAGGAAGCCCTAGCCAAGGCAAAATTAGAACTTCGATGAGGTTCGTCGAGGTTCTCACAGCAGGTGCACCGCTGCAGGGAAATCCGGAGGGGACGGAAAAACTGGCAGCTGAAGACATGGTGAACTTAACTATGAGCATCATCACGACTGCTTGCAATGCTTCTATGCTCCGTCGAAAATCCCGGCATGGCAAGCCCCCAGTGGATTGGTGATCAACTAAAATGGCTAAAAAATTAAGGGAGTGTCACAATATTCGGCGGCATCCTGCAGCTAAACCTACACCGCAGTTCAACCGCCAAAAACCTGCTTGAGCAGTTTGCGAGGGACGTGAAAGCCGACCTTTCGCTGTTGAGTGAGCAACACCATGATAAAAATTCGGCATCATGGTATCCTGATGAAACTGGTACTGCCGCCATGTGGGTTCGAAATAGTGATTTTCAGGCGGAGAGCTGTGGACGTGATGATGGTTTTGTGTGGGTTCGGTACTCAGGGACCACCTTCTTTAGTGTGTACCTAACGCCGAACGAATCGAAATCATCTTTCCAAGCCAAGCTTAATGCTTTGAAGGGCGCTGTCTCGAACGCAGACGGGAACGTGCTCGTTATGGGAGACTTCAGCGCTAAAGCAATCGAAGGAGGCATGCCTCAAACAGATCCGCGGGGAAAACGAATCCTGGAAATGACGGCCAGGACGACGCGCGTCGTACGAAACACCGGAAATACGCCGAGTTTCCGCCGTATTGAGTGTGAAGGAACCATACCAAACGTAACATTCGCCTCGGAGTCTTTGGTACGTAGTATACACAACTGGAGAGTATAAGAGGACTATTCAGCCTGTGATCATCAGTGCATTCTGCTTGAGATAAGCGATGTTGTCTCCCGACGTCCGTGCTCTGGGCTTTCTATAATTGGATGGAACATCGGAAGGATGGACGTCGAGAGGTTCGTCGAGTTTCTCACAGCAGGTGCACCGCTGCAGGGAAATCCTGAGCGGACGGAAAAACTGGCAGCTCAAGACGTGATGAACTCAACTACGAGCATCATCACGACTGCTTGCAATGCTTCTATGCTCCGTCGAAAACCCCGGCATGGCAAGCCCTCAGTGTATTGGTGGTCAACTAAAATGGCTAATAAATGAAGGGAGTATCACAATATTCGGCGTGAGGCCCAACGTGTGCGGAACCGTGACGAGGCAAGCAACCGCGCAGCAGCATATAAGTCGGCCAGGAAATGCCTTTGCAAATTGATCAACAACAGCAAGGCTCGCTGCTGGCAAGATCTAGTGGACAATATGAAGAAGGATCCGTGGGGCCTTGGCTACAAGTATACATGATGCGGAGAAGATGGACGAGATAGTGCAGGCACTCTTTCCCGCCCGTCCCGTGCGTGTTGACGCTGTCCATGGTGAAACAGCAGTCGAGTGTCCACTCTTCACACAGCCGGAACTGGAAGAGGCAGTCTTTTCGTTGAAAGCGCGGAGAGCTCCAGGTCCAGATGGTGTTCCAGCTGAGCTGTTGCGGCTTGTCTATCACCATTGTCCTGACTTGCTGCTCAGCACATTCAACGCTTGCCTAGGGGACGGGGTTTTTCTGGTACGATGGAAGGTGGTGAGGCTTGTGTTGATCAGCAAGTCTTACGACGGGCTACTGAGACTGGAGATGCCAGATGTGTCACGCTTGGTCGGCTATGCAGATGATGTTGCGGCTCTGGTCGATGGGAGCACCGTTGAACAGGCGCAACTTAAGCTAGGTATGCTAATGCGCCGAGTGAGGAACTGGATGACTGCTCGCGGGTTCAGTTTAGCACTGGAGAAAATGGACGTGGTCATCTTGACAAAAAAAAGAATCCCTTGAGTAAAGATGATCGGTATTGGAGCTCTGCGAATCGAATCAAAGCCATCGGTGAAGTAGCTGGGGCTACTGATCGACTCGAAGTGAGTTTTTCTGAGCAAATCAGGGTAACGGCTGAGAAGGCTGCTTCGGGAATATCACCTCTGAGTCGACTATGGCCAACGTAAGGGGACCCAGCCCATCAAAGAGACGCCTCTTGATGACTGCTGTAGGGTCAGTGCTACCATAAGGAGCAGAAGTATGGGGCGACGCTCTCATTAAGGAGGAATACCGAAAAAGTTTGACACAGGTACAGAGATCCGACAGTCTCTGATTCGGTAGTGAGAGTTATTGCAGGCGTGATACCTGTCGCCCTCCTTGCTAGAAAGCGCCGCGCTATTTACATGCGCCGAAACGAGGATGCGAGGGAGATGGTTGTCCGCGAGGAGAGACAGCGCTCGCTCAACGATTGGCAGCAGTCTTGGGGGAATTGCATCAAGGGAAGGTGGACTGCGCGCCTCGTCCCGGATGTGACTTTGTCGATGTGTCTGATAAGATGGAAGCCAGCTGGTTGTCGCGGGTATCCGTGAAATTTTTGGCCACAGACACCGTTTGGAGCCTTTCGATGTCGAATTTTTGTAGCGGGCTGGTCTTCGCTGAATATGCCCTTGACATACGACATCGATAGTTTAATTTGATCAAGTAATGATATGAGTTACAATTGGCTCCTCGGTATGTACGGACGTCAAGTATGCTCGAGGCCCAACGTTGTTGGATCAGAACATGATCGATCTGGTTTTGTATGTTGCCATCCGGTGATACCTAGGTCATTTTACGAATGCATGGATGCGGGAAGCAAGTTGAACGTATGACTAGATTTCTGCTACATGCAAAGTCGATCATTCGCTGGCCGTTGTCATTTGTTTCATCGTGGAGGCTTTATCCTCCAGTCGTTCCCCGATGAAATAGTTCATTGTTGAAATCACCCAGAATTATTTTTGTGTCATTTGTAGGCAATGAGTCGACCAGTCTGTCTAGGTGATTGTAGAACGTTTTCTTCGTTTCTTCGTCCTCTTCTTCGGTCGGGCTGTGAACATGAATTAGCCAGATTTTGAGGAATTTCGCTTTTATACGGATCGCACACAACCGTTCATGTATTGCCTTGAAACCAATAACGTGAGATTTGAACTCCCTATCCACAATGAAGACCACTCCGAATTCTCGTTTTCCAGTAGGCTTCTCACTGTTGAAAATTGTGTGCAATCTCATGTCTTGAATGTCTTTTCCAGTCCATTTCGTTTCCTGGATTGCCAGTATTTTTAATAGATATTGACTGACCTGTTGTAAAAGGTCCTTAACAGCGCCAGGGTAATTGAGTGACCTGACATTCCAGGATCTAGTGCCATAGCCCCTTTTTCGTTTGCGAGGTTGTAGCCGTGAGTCCAATCCATTCCGAGGTTCATATGCAGGTTTCGAAACATTTTTAAGGTTTTCCAGGGCCGGGGAGTTAGCTCACTCAACCTCCATTCCGGCGGCATGGTTAATACTTCGATTCCGTTATCAGGCGCGGAAGATTCCCCTTTACCCTCTTACGTCCCCACAAAGGAATAGCAGAGCTGTAGATGTATTTACAGTTATTAGCATTTCTCGGCATTTAATGTCCCATTATTGGAGAAACAGTAAACCCAATGTGCGACCCCGAGCATTTACTACCATTTAACTGGGGGGTTTGGGATGAAGAATCATGGAAGCTATGGGTTGGGGAAACAAAGGGTTCCCTCCTCCTTTCTCAAACGGGCTTGGGACGTCTACGGTGGAGTAAATATTTAGGCGTTCTTTAAAAGGTCATGATAATCTATAAGTTTTAATAGAATATACAGAAGTTATTGTCATTTGAATTCTCTTCGATTATAACAATCAAACACGGTTTTACATGGGCCTTCCATCTAACCAGGCACTACACTTTAGATGGTATTGTCTCCATATATATAATATAACAAAAAGACGTTTAAGATTCGGCTTAGTCAATGATTTTAGCAATATTGCAACCAAATGTTGGGCAGTTAAAATATAGTAGCACTGGCTTTTCTTCTAAAGCAAAAATATATTTGTTGTGCATGTCATTAAAGGTTTTCTTGAATTAAATCATTTTGTATTCGTATGTCTGCATACCGTATGTTAAGTACAAAACCCTTCTGACACGAGCGTGGCTCTGTCTACCCAACTTGTTGTATTTATTTATCATTTCAATAAAACATATATATTTTCAAAACCATCCCGCATGCGACTCGAAATCCCTTTGTGCTGGACCTATCGCTCTCGGGCGATGGGTTATCGCCCACTACTTCAGTCAATTTCGTGCTTTTATATGAAAGTGAAACATGGACTTTGGCGAGCGAACCGAAAAGGCATTGGAAATAATTGAATCGACGGCCCAGTGGAACAAGGAGCAATGTGAAAACTATGTCACAACGCTAAGTTGTATGAACTATTTCATGAACCACCTGTATATACTTGCGTAAAGTGCAATTTGCTATGGGTGGGCTAAGTAGAAAGAATGGAAGTAAAACGACTACCTGAAAGAACAATAAAGGGTAGAGCTTAAGGTAGACGTCCACCGGGAAGACCAAGGACTCGATAGGAAGACAGCAGATCCTTGCTGGGTGTGGCGAACGAGGTCTTAGAACTGTGATGATTGAAGGAGATTAATCCTAGAGGCCAAGGCCCGATTTAGACTGTCGCACTATAGATTATGATTAATAAGGTTCTCATTTGGACCTAGTATAATGAAAAAATGAGTTCCTAGTCGTCTCCTTATTTAGAAAATGTTAATGTAGGCATACTCCTTGTGTCCCACATAAGGTCGCTATGCGGAATCTCCACATTTGTTTAAGTTAGACATGCCGCTTAAGATAAACATTATACATGCCCTAATGACCACTCAAGCATACCTTCTTTGGTTTGGAAAAAAGGATGATTCTTATAACAGGACCGATGGTTGGTAAAAATCCAAGTCATGCTCTATGGTTTCCGGTATTAAGGATCTGAATCAAATTAAAAAACAGAGCGAGACACTTTGAACATGGCTGCAACACTACAGTCCTACGTTTCTTAGTGTATTCTGATTCTGGCCCACCTTTGCCGTTTTGTAAATTTCAATGCTACAGCTATCTCGCTTATTGTGAGGCAACTTTAGGGGCGTGTATCGAAAATTACCTAAAATGAAGGTATTCCTATGCACCTAATAAAATATCAGTCTTTGCTAAATGTCTCTACTCAATTATGTATTCTTT